>JAXIUT010000048.1:15328631-15341543 GCA_035586675.1 Eurytoma californica | reverse complement strand
CGAAGGTGAAAGGAACCTCTTGTAAAAATTTCAGCAAAATCCATGACCCGGAGGTGAGATACTCTCCTAGTAAGACATTATTTATTCCATTAACAATAAGATTCTCCATGTTTTACTCATTTTGCGTGATCCATAACATTCATTTTCCTATTTATTTTGTCGTTTTATATATTTGTTTATGTTTTTCCCGTAGGATTTTTTTGTTTAAAGGCCCTTTTTTCTTTTTTTTTAAACTGATTTTCAGTCAATTGATGTTGAGTCATGATCGTGCAGTACTAGTAGCTTTCTGCTGGGCCAAACCACTAGCGAATACAAATTCATCACATTGGTTACGGAGATGTCAAGTCATGGTTACATTTTAATTTAAATAAGTTCAGATTGATTAGAATATACCTCGTTTAGTAAAAGCTCAACATTTATTCAGAGATTCAAACTGTCTTATAACCTGCATTTGCATTATTTCTCATGCAGAAGAGGTGCGAGACTAATGTCTGAAAACATTCAAATAACGGTAAGAAAATATTTTCCAAAATCTATAATTAATTACTACTTCTAAACAAATTACAATTATTATTTAATAATCTATTTAGTTTATTTGTAATTGATGGTGATCAAACAGCGATCATATTGAAAAACATCTGAAATTAATTTTCTCTTTTCTGATTAATCAGGAAATTGCTTGAAGAAGTTGCATGCAACAAATTGAAATCGTTTTAAAAGGTAGATCTTTAAGTTCGATCTCAAATCATGTTTTTTATCTTTCTATTTTTCCCAATTTTATAAAAATGTTAAATATCTGCTTCTCACGGCCATCGGACTTGAGTAATGAGCATCGCCTTCGAGGAAACAATACGCTGAACATTTTTCAGCTTGCACGACGTTAATTTTGCTAAATAAAAATGTCAGCGAGCAAGAGAGGCGCGTGACTTTTTCCAGTGATAAAACTTTGCGGCCTGGCAGTATAGCAAAGCGCACCGGCGCTTAATGCGTATAATCGCCGTCGGAGAATTTGACGAACAATATCACCGCAGGAGAAAAAAGAGTTTGAAAGCCATGCCGCAGTTTTTGTCCTCATGCTCTTCCCCTGGGAACATCGCGCGAGTAGATGGCACTCGCCGAAACTTGCGTGTGCAGAACTCGCTCGTTTTGCTCGAACACGCCGCAGAAAAGCGGAGTCCGCGGCTGGCCGTAGGTTTTAGCGAGGAGGAAGCGTGGTCAGTGGGGCGTGATGCTGCATCGGCTCAGGATGCGCCTGGTTTGTCGAGCGCTGACAGAACGGCTGACGCCGATCCCCCCTTATTATGAGTTGCGCCTCGTTCTCGCGCTTGTTAACGCATTGTGCATTCGATAAAAGACGTTTCCGCTCCTCCCGGCGACCGGAGGCAAGTG
Source organism: Eurytoma californica (assembly GCA_035586675.1). NCBI lineage: Eukaryota > Metazoa > Arthropoda > Insecta > Hymenoptera > Eurytomidae > Eurytoma > Eurytoma californica. The sequence continues at coordinate 15,340,154 of JAXIUT010000048.1, read as the reverse complement.
TGTGTAGTCCGGGAAGCACGCGAACTATTTTCTTTTCACGTTCTGTATCATTTACGCTATTTTTAAAGCACGCAGAATCTTTTTCCTTGCCCACTTATGTACCGTGAATTTGTTTTCTGGTTTCTTTTGTTTGTTTGCCAAAAGTTTCTGCGCTTTTGAAATAATTTAAAGACTTAAAATGAAGAAGATTCTGTGTTTTGCAAACATTCGCTAGATTCTGACTAATGATACAAATTTACGAATTTGCGTAATTGTTTTCGATAAGCTTTCAATAACAATTTCAATAAATCGAGTTTAGGTATAATTTCTTTCTTAATAATTGATTAAAGGGACATGACAGTGTTTATGACTGAAAAAAATAGATATTGTTGTTCGATTACTATAGGTTTTCTATAGATATCAATGTTATCAAATTTTTTTACAAAAACTTAATTGCAGATACCTTTCTTTTCAGACTTGTTAGACTTAAAAATATTTATTTCTGTGTTCGTAGTAGTAAAATTGGTTTAGATTATCTATTCGAATGTTTATTAACTATTGTTTAGGGTTCAGAACCATCAAAAGTCCATTCAATAAGTATTATTTTGAAAAAAGTCAAAATTTTAATTGAGGTGTACCTTTTATTTATATATTTTATGGTTTTTTTTTATTATTAATGTACAGGACTCCAGAAAAAATTAACTTACTTTCTTTGAATTCTGTTCCACTCACTCCGGAGGAATTATATTTAAAAAGAAGAATATATAAGTATTAGTCGAATGGACCTTCGATGGTATCTGAAACCTGCGCACCAGTTAATAAACATTCGAATAGATGATTTTAACTAATTTTACTACTAAGAGCACAAAAATAAATATATTTAATTCTAACAAGTCTCAAAAGAAAGATAATTGTATCTAGTTTTTGTAAAAAGAAAATTTGATAACATTGATATCTATAAAAAATGTATAGTCATTGAATAGCAGTATCTATTTTTTGGACTTTAACAGTGTCTTGTCCCCTTAAACATTCTTAAACATTCATCGAATACATTTATTTCATGAATAAATGAATGATAAATTATTAATTGTTTAGTTGGTATTTCCTTATATTCTGCTGAAAGGGCGTAGAACTCTACTGAAATGTTTTCGTGTATAATGGCTAATCCTTTGCTGATCGCTTATCCATCTGTCGGCATTGCCCGGACGTCTTTCAAGAAAAGGCATCATCGTTCATTTCAATAGTAAAATGGTGACGTAGCAAAATGGCTGTGAAATCCAACTTAAAGAGACGCGATCGGGCGCATGATGAAACTGATTAATTGAAGACACCATTTGTCAAGTATCATTTGTCACGCAAATCAATTACAGTGTGCAAGCTGCACAAACAGTTGTGTTCTTACCCAATCCTTATTTTTAACGTTGGTTTAATTGAAAATATTATCTTTAGAATTAAAATTCCAATCGTCCATGCATTCATTCAACGAGAATTTAAAACATCTTAAGTTTGTAGAGTTTATACATTCCGTCCATGCGTGTTTTATTGATTGATTCGCGAATCATTGAGAGTCAGGTGAATCCCGGTAGATGGCGCGTGGAGGTGGTGCACGAAGGATTAAAAGACGAGGAGGAAATTGCAAAAAGGGAGGAAAGAAGCAGACGCCGACGAAGGAGCAGAGAGACGGGCAAAATTAAGAAAAAGAGAGCGCGGAGATGAAAAGCTGGTGGGAGCAGTTTGCCACACGCGACGTTGCAAAACATATAATTCCTACTTAAGCGCACGCCGTGTAACTGAATGCGCGCGGTTTCGGTTCGGCCAAGAGGCAAGAAGAAGAACAGGACTAGCACGACAAGGGAGGAAAGGGACAGGGAGATAGCGCGCTGGCTCGAGGCAGGACGATAAAGAAGAAGGATTCCCCCGCGTACTCGTTATTACACGGTGGGGGTACAAGCCTAGTGCATATCAGCGAAGTAGGGAGGTGAGCGAGAGGGGATCACGCGTTCATTGGCGGGAGCAGTGGTGGGGAAGGACCATGACGTACCGCCGGCCAATCAGTGAGGCGCGAGCGCGACGAGGGAGGGGTGCAGGGTGCGTCATGCGGTGCGACTGCTGATGACTCGTCCGGTGGCCCGGCTGCGGGCGGTCCTGGGCCGGGCTACACCCCGTCACCGCCCACTCGCCTGCCCTCCGAGCCCACGAAGCCGCAGACGCGCCGCGGCAAGCAACTGGACAGGCAGCCCCGGTCCACGACGAGGCTCGTCACGTACGTACGCCGCGCCCGGTCTGCTTCTCCCTCGCGCCGGCTCGTCTCTCGTGTCTGCTCATCCACACGTCAATCATCGAGGCTGCTGATTACGAGTAGTGCACCGGACTCGCGCCCGCCGAAGCCGTAGGACTGCGAACTTTAAGTACGAGTAATGCTTCGTGATGGACCATGTGTGTGCTCGCGGTTTGTCGCTCAGTGCGCGAAGTGAACGATAATGGCTGCCACGCACAGTGGATTTTGCCCGCGCTTTCGGCGTCAGTGAGTTACCAGTGAGACGAGGAAGAGAACATTCTGGCCCGCTGCGTAGGATGGATGTCGCGCAGCTGTGCAAAGACAAGCGTCGACGAGGGAACGATTGCAGTAAGTCGCGCGAAGACTGACTCTCTGCGGTAAGGCCAGAACTAAGTCGTTAGAGGAGCACTCGATAACGAAGTGTTTGGGCAATCGTCTGTCGGGACGTTGTAATTTACGATCGGGAAAAAAATTCGAGGAGATGCTCCGTCTGATAAGAGAACTGGAGTAACGCGGTCACGTGAAGCGATGATGACCTAACCTAAAAAGTTTGCGCCTGACGTGCCGTTGAGACCGATGGAAGTGCGGTTGCAGCAACAGCCCGACGGGGCAGTAGCGAGCCGCAAACGGCAGCGCAGTGCCTCGGACAGTCCGACGGACAGCGATTCGTCGCCGCCGAAACGGTTGTACCGGGAGAGCGACGAGGCGGAGGCGGCGGAGCGGGCCGCCGATAGCGACTGCGATAGCGACACCAGCGAGGTGCTGAGCGTGGGACACGAGCCACCACCGGCCCTGACCGAACTGGAGGAGTCGACTCGCGGTGGCTCGCGAAGTCCCTCGCCCGCGGGCTCGGTCGGCCTGAGTCAGCCGGCGTCGTCGCCGGGCGCCTCCTCCGTGCGATCGCCGGCCTCCTCGAGCGTCGCGGCCTCGTCGCCGGGACCCGAGCCCAGGTACCTGGCGCAACCGGGGCTTCTGGATTACCCGCGACTGTCGGCAGTCCACGGCCTCGGCCACGACATCGTCTACCCCAGCGTGGAGCGGCTCACGTCCCACCGGGCGCCCATCAGGCTGTCCTTCTCGCCGCCCTCGGCGATGACGGTGCCGGGGCTCCAGGTGGCCACGCCGATCCTCCATCCGAGCGCCTGTCGCGAGCCGCCGACCTTGGGCCTCGGGCACCCGCTGCAGCACGCCCTGGCCGGACACCTGCAGCCGCTGCAGCAGATGGCCGCAGCGGCGGCGGCCACGACGGTCCATCAGCACCGACTCTCCGTTAACAAGATCCTGCAGCGGGACGAGCCGAGCTCGCCCCGCGACGAGCAGGTCCACCAGGCACATCAGGCCCAACAGATGCTGCTCAACGGTTCGAGCAGGTCGAGCAACGGGCACCCCGGCGACGGGCACGGAAACAATGCCAGCAGCAATAACAACAACAACAACAACAGCCAGCACCAGGCAAGTCTCAAGTTCAGCATCGACAACATACTGAAGGCGGACTTCGGCAGGCGAATCACCGATCCGATATCGCTAAAGAAGTCGCGACCGAAGAAGCTCGCGGCGAGTCGACCCATTGACCTTAGCAAGGACTTCCTCGAGAGCTCGTCTGAGGGCTCAGAGCGTGGCTCCGAGAGCTCCACTCGCAACGTGTCGCCTAGTCTGCCGGCCAGTAGTCCGGCGCCCAACCCGGCCACCCCCGCGTCCGGCGGTTCCGAGCCCAGCAAGATGATGCAGTGGCCCGCGTGGGTCTACTGCACCAGGTACTCCGACAGACCCTCTTCTGGTGAGTTGAGACGTTTGTGCTTCATTTTAAAAATTTATTATATCGTCTTAAATAGCCAAATTCCGCGGAAGTACAAAATTCGGTGTGATATCTTCTTTTTTATAAGAATATTTCGTAAGCACTTTTTTGTCACGACCTTTCATCGTTTCTTTACAAATTTCTATTAGATAATATTTAAGTAATTAATTAGGACGAATGTGTGGATGAATGAAAAATTATTGTTCCCCCAAGTCGTTCTAGAATAAAATTAAATGTTGCAATTTATAGATTTAAAGTTTTGTCAATTTCAAATCACCAAGATAACGCAAGTACCTATTTGATTATCTGGTGACGAAAAAACACTTGTGCATAACTCTCGTCATTATTTATCGAATAATACACAATAGTAATAAATTTTAATCTTTTGTACAAGAATATAATATTTGGTTAATATTGAAGGGCCACATTTTATCGTTGCGATTATCATTGTTTATCGTATAATAGTCAAGAAAATAAATAAATCGTCAAACACCTCAAAACAAACCGAATATATTCTAGTACAGAATTAAAAAATTATTTATATGTTCATTGAAAGTTAATTTATTGAATGTTAAAACATGAAATAAATTTCCTTATAATGTAACCGAATATTCTACGGAAAATATCACGCAATAAATTAACAGTAGTAATCGGTTCAAAAATATGTACCACGTGCGCCCGCGCGCGATAAGTGAGCGTCACGCGAGTAGGTATATTATAATTTTCCGAAGATAGAAAGTGCGAGATAAAAGCCAACGAGCTAATCGTCGCGGTATTTTCACGTTGCGTTCCCACTCGTTTCCGCTCACCGCACGATATTCAAATTGTTGTACGCATGACGGTGATCGCCCAGTGGTTTCACCTGTTTCGATAATGAGATCGTAAAACTCCGAATCACAATAAGAATTTTCATTTTAATAGACACATTACCATTCAATGTTTTTCTCCAGTTTTATTGCTATCGTTTCCTCGGTTTTATACGCTGCGCGTCGAACGGCAACAAACGGAAGACACTGCGTCGAGAATCGTTTTATCGCTTATTCCTATAAATGAACCAGGTTGCAAAACATCGCTCTTTTAGAATTTTGAGATTTTAAAGCGTCGGCGAAAACGGGTTGCCAGCTGCTACTAAAAATCTAGTCAGTTTAACGTATTGTTTTCTGGTGTGGATATGATGTATTTTAAAGATTTTCATTTATATACCTATATTTATATTTATACCTTTGGCATAAAGTCAGCATTTGAACACATAGCATTTCATGCAATTTGCTGATTCAAAGATACCCGCACATTATTAAGTATATTGGCTTTAGGTTAAATTGACTGAAATTTCACTATGCTAAAATTTATGATATCTTGAAAATGACAAATTTGTGAAATGCGAATCGTCAAAGTTATTATACGTAGTCTTATAAACAAGGTGTAAATCCCTAAAATGTTGGATTATTTGGTGACAATGGACTTTAGGGGAAAAAGTACATATGAAAAAGTTGTATACAAGATTTACATCTTGTTTATAAGACTTTACGCGTATCGTATCGTTGACGGAATCAAAAACTTTAATTTTCAAACTTCGTGCCGTGGAATCAGGATATCAAAAACTTCAACATATTGAATTTTTCGTTAAATTTGACCTAAAGATAAATTCTTATAAGAAATGTGCGTGTTTTTTTCTTTGACAATTATGGAATACTCCGCAGGTACCTATTTATATAAACTCCAGTGGAAAAATAAACTGTAAAATACGTGCACTTTACGATAAATACATGATTTCACGGACTGATCCGCAAAGTCCCTGCAAAAAATAAACACTTAATTCATTATCGCATTAATTGAATAAACGCAACGCAATTCTGAACTATAACAAAAAGTGAATGAGCAACTAGATTACTTTCCGCGTACGCGTGCGTTTCACACAAAACGATACAAAGTCGTAAAGGCGGTTGCTCGCAGCGCTCGAAAAGCTCGCAAGCCCCGGCGTAAAGTGTTTGTGAATCGTATACCGCGGCGCGCACGCGAAAGGCAATTAGTCGCGCCCGAGGTTCGCGCACGCACGTTAGCCTCGCGGGAGATCGTCGCGGCGATATTGCGATCGGCCGAGCGCGTTAGGGAGATTACCACGCGCTCCTAGAAAACATCGTTATGTGCGTATCGCGAAGCCTTTACTAAGTCCGAAAAAAAACCAAATCTGTGTCGAATATCTCGAATCGACGACTTAAAACGGCACGTATTACTGTGTCGGTTAGGTGAAGCTATTTCCCGAGACTAGAGAAATGGAGAAGGAGCTCGACGAATCGTGCCGGGAGGACGATTTTGATTGATACGCGATAAGCGAAATACTGAATAAGTGAGGAGCAAACAGGGTGAGCATTGCCGTGCGCGCAGTAGCAATTGTTTTTTTTCTCTCTATCCGGCGGGACAACGGATTGCCTGGTATCGATTGCTCCTTCAATATTTCCCAGTAGCAATCGCGTTTTTACCTCTTTGATAGCAGTTATTGTGCCGCGCTCGGCTCAGCTATTATTTTATTTTATTTCGGTACGATTCCATTGTAATCTGTTGAGGTGCATTGAATTGAACGATTGAGGTTCGCAGGTAATAGCTACTTGAGTCTGTAGTTTAATTTAAAAAACAAATTAATCGTATTTTTAGATCACATTTTCCATTTCGTATTTATTGCGTATGACAAAAATAAAATAAAGTGTAAATGAATAACAAAATTACTAGCCTCGTCTACATTTAACAAGGTGAAAAATAAAAGAAAATGCAATTTTAATATTACAAAAAAAAACGTCTTGGTACAAGAATCTAAGTAGAATATCAAAGATCCAATCGATTTATACTTAATCCCTCTCCACACTCTGAACACTGAAAAAACCCACTGCCTAACAAAGTGTCCCAATCACAGCCTCAACCTCCCTCTTGTGCATGTGCATCACGTATGCACCGGTCCCGGTGTCGAGGCTCGGCGCACCGATAAATCAGGCCTAACGAAACGCTCGCGCGGCAAAATAAAGCGACATTAATTTGCAGATCGAGCGGTGCGGGCCTCACGGGAGCCATCGATCTTATTAAAAGGCTCAAATCGAGGCAACTCGCGCTCCCCAAGCGCGATAAGCGACTCGCGGGCGAGTCCCCCGCGGCCGATCCGAGAGCGATTTTCTTTCGCACGTAAAGTGGAGCCGCGCGCGCGCGACGGAGAGCCGCAAGCCGCAAAACGCGCGAATTGTTCTCCCCGCGCGCTTGTGAAAGATACTTACGCCGACAAGTGCGCAATGCTCCGCGAGGTGAGTACCCGCGCCGACCGATCTTGCGACGGCTGCATTCTTTGATATCGATCGAATGATCCTAGATTGTTACTGAGTAGTCTTTATTTAATTATTTATTTGTTAGAAGCTAGGATAGTAAAATAGTTTATGAACACTAATGCTACCGCAAAGTAACAATTTAAATAAAAAGACTCGTAAGTATTATCGCTCGTTAGCTTTATTAGGTGTTAAAGAAATTACTAACATGAGAAAGTGTATTATTTAAAATTTATATTTCATTTTATTAGTATTAATGTAAGTTAATAGAACAAAATTTACTAAATTAATTGATAATTAAATTTTTTTTAAACATTAAAATTTTACTGAAATCTAGATCAGATTCCCGTGTCCTCTCATTTGACCAATCGACAACACAAGAAATATCACCGATAATTAAAAGCTCGTGTCTTTTGTCGCAGATATTAATGACCAGTGATTCTAGTCCGTGCAATTCTAAATGTGCACCTTAAAATTTACGGCCGAGTATTAATCTAATTCGCTCAGCATTTTGCAAATAAGTTTTTCTCGTTAACAGTATGGAAATCCATCGCAAAAGGAAATCGGAGAAACTCGGAAGACGAAGCCAATGAGGCCCGTGCTTTTCGCGCAGCCGATAGCACACTCCGCGTGAGCATGTCCCGCAATTAGTACCTAATTGGATTGAGCGAATAGCTGGGCGAGCGCGGGGTACCCTATTAACGACCTCCCGCGAATCAAACGACGCGGTTTGAATGAAAACGGCGATATTAGATGGGGAACCAGATACGCGTGTCGTCGATGGCGGCGAGGGGTAGGAGGTGAGAGGAGGGAACGGGTAGTAAGGAGTTACGGGTGCCGCGTGGAAACGTTGGGAACCGCGACGCTCGCTCCTTTTTGTCTTCGATCTCATTGTTCCGCGAAATTCAGCCGGGCACCTAACAAGCCAATTGTTCTCTTTCACACGCGGGCCCGCGCGCGTCGGAGCAGTGGTCAGAGGTGCGCAGCTGCCTACAATCGTGCGCCCGCGCGAACTCCGCGGGGATTATAATGGAATTCCGCGGGCTCCCTCGGCGAGCCGCTCCGTAATTAATGTCGAATACTTGCGCCGGCGAAAATTCGAGTAGTTCATATTAAAACGGTAAAGCCTAATTATAAACGTTTCTATTATAGGGCAACACCGCGGCCGTTCAATGGTCGCCAATGCGTGTTACTACGCCGGACCGATTGTTTTTTACTTTAACGAGCTACTCGCAGTATCTAACTATCGTGAGATGTTTTAATGGTTTTCAGAAAAATCAATGACTCACTTTAACGAAATTCGAACAAAAGTTTAACAGGTCAAATCAGGCGCTCAATTAAGGAATGTTTTTAAAATTTAAAACAGACCCTAATTAGTTTCTTTTGATACGAAGTATATAGCATGCTTAATGAAAACTTTTATAACATACTTTCTTGAAACGAAGTATCTAACATACACAAGAATGCGAGAAACAATATTATATGGCCTCGACAAGATTAATCTAACTCATTGAAGCTCGCAAAAGAAGAATCACGTCAAAAGCCTTCCAAGCTCGAATGAAAATAAAGGCTCAGTTCTCAAGCGTAAATTTTATACGACTAAAATTTTCTCGCATAAACGCGCGTCTAACGACGGCGCAGTTAGCGGGCGATTAACAAGCGCCGCGGGGGATCAAACTGAGCGCGCGGCCGTTCTCCCTTTTTTTCGACGTTTTCCGCGCGCCACACACGCGCGCCCGTCTGGGTTTGTCCGGGGTACTGCACACAGCGCGGCGCTGACTTATAGCCGCGGCGCGCGACGCCGCGGATAATTTCTGCCCCCATATATCTGCCGGGCGGCGCGATGATTTCGGGAGGGCCGATTGACGCTAATTGCTCGAAACTCGCGACGAGGCCCGTCGCCGCGCTCGTTTGTCTCTCCCGCCTTTTGCCGAGTCGTTCGCTTTCGTTTTTTAGGCCTTTTTTACGGCCCACCCGAGTTTTCCTCGCGCGTTATTAACTGCTCGACGTTTGAGATGAAAGACCATGCATTTTGTCTATTTAGCGGATTTTTTCAACGCTTTCGCGGAATTAGCGCCTTGGAGAAAAGTTATAATAGGCTAATTGCTGTGACATCAATAATCATTTTTAGCTTGTGGAGTTTTATTTTTCTTTTACTTGATGATTCAGATTTTATAACGTAATCACTAATGATATGTACTTCGATTTATTTCTAATTTTTAATTCAATACTTTTTTATCGTCATTAATTTGTATAATCTTCAGGTTTTGTGTGATATTTTTTCAAAACAAAAATATTGTACTTCTAAAATTCATAATTACAGTATAGAATTAAATTTACTATGGTAAATACATAATTTAACCGTTGACTAACTACTATAACTTTTTAGTAGTATATCGAAATACATACGGAGTATCAGAAGGGTAGGATAATTATTTAAAAATCTAAATTTCTTTATATTTATTCCCAATTCAATTTTTTACGTAAATTATTAGGTTCTTGCATTCAGTAAAATCTTAGATTCAATATTTCAACAAATTATAAATTTAGAGTGCAAACTGTGAAAAACGGTTTTATTAAATTGTATAGAATAATTGTAGTAATTACTAAATTCACAGCACTAACATGATGTTAAAGAGTGAAAATTCCCTCTACGTATCTGAGTTTCCATTTAAATTGAATGGTTTTTTGCCCTCTCATATTATGAGAACAATGATAAGGAAGTAGATTAACTAAACTGAGTACACACCGACAACCGTCTAAGCAATCATCATGCCGATAATGGTACTTGGAAACAATGAGAATAAGCCGCAAAAGTACTAAAAGTATCACAGCTGAGAAAACAAACACCTAATTCTCGAATGGAAGCGCGAGTTTCATAACAAACCGTAGCCGTTTAAGTACATCGAGGGTCTTAGGCGGCATAGGAATGCGCGATAACAACGATCTCCAAAACGAAGCAGCACAATCGCACGCGCCGCGCGAATCTCGCGCGGTGATCGCGGACTGCGCGGTACGGAATATTTCGCATTCGACCGGCGAGCAACAATGGGACGCGTCACACCGTTAGTCGCGCCAACAGAGCGAGATGCGAATAAAAGAAGAGAGAAAAGAAAGACACGGTGTGGAAGACGAAGTAGGTGGGAGCGCGAGGAGAGGGTCGCGGGGGGTGGGAGAGAAGAGGCTCGTCCGCTGGAATTCGTCGCCCGGGATAGAGAGACAATGATACTTACTCGAATGGGCGATTCTCATGGCGCGCGAGCGAGCAGCTCGTTGCGGGGGACCGCGCGTTTTATTGTTCGCGGGCGAGCCTCGGAGGAGGTGTGGCGTGAAACGCGCCGAGCAGCGACATTTGTCCGCGGCGACGGCCGATAATAGCCGTCGGTGGACCGCGGCTGAGAAAAATGTTTGCGCGAGGGAGATGGGGAGAAGGCGCAGGGCCGGACACTGGCCACATCTGCAAATTCGATCGAGGATCGCGCGGTGATTAATGGCTTTAACATGGTTTCGCGGTGAAACAATGCTTTCTCACCTGGTCGAGCGGTTTCCGTGATGTAACGCTACGATAAAATGCAATTTTATTATTCAAATTATATTTCTTCACTGTGGTATGTTGGAGTATTTTAGTTGCGCGTTGCGTGATTTATTTTATCGCGTTGCACTATACTTTTATCATTTTTTTGTTAGTTCATTACTATGTTTTTGATTTATTTAAAATGATTTTGAGGGAGATTGCCCGAGAATCGCATAGTGATCCAATATATGAATTATTTAATATTAGGTTGCACTAATAATTTATAAAAAGAATATTTGAAATAGAAACTTTAAAACGTAATTTCAGAAAAATTTTATAAACATTATCGGGTTGTATTGAGGGTTTGTAGTTCTGCATTTCTGACATCTAATGACGACATTTCGACAATAATAAATGTAAGTTTTATTCAATTGCATCAGATATAGTCTTTTCAATATCAAATATAGATCAAATACTTCAATTTCATCATATAACTCGAAATTTTAAAATTTCATAATTCTGCCTTTAACTATTCAACTTTTAGAAGAAACGATAAATTTCAGTATCTCGAACTTCAAAAATCTATGATTTATTGTTACCTTAATTTCAAGTCATGATAAATTGATGTACTCATAAATCCGATGTGTCATAT
>JAXIUT010000048.1:15298144-15328531 GCA_035586675.1 Eurytoma californica | reverse complement strand
GATGATGCTAACATGCAATTTGTAATTCGAGTATTATTCTCAAGTAAATTAAGTTTTATTTATAAAAAAAAATTCAATTTATCATCATTATTCCAATGAAGGAGAGGCTTTGACTATCACGGAGTTTACATAAAAAAATATGCACTTTCTTGGAGAATCACCCATATAAATTAAGCTTAACGTGTCAATTTTTATAAATAAATAAGTTTTATTAAAAATTTAATTAATTAATATTTGCCGTTACACAAAAAAGTACTATTATATTTAAACTTCTTAATCTGTATTAATATCTACTTCCATCTGTCCTAAAATTTAAATGTACGTTTAATTTACATCGTATTTTTTACCTTTTTCTCCTAATAATAACGATTTAATTAATCGCAGTTCAACGTATTTGTTCCACATTAAAATGTTCTAAATGAAAAATTAAAAAGTTACTGAACATTGAAATAAATTTACTCGCGCTTGTATGCAGCGATACAGATTGGCGGTAGTACCGCAAGAGAACGGGCGGAAAGAGCTCTCGAAGCGGCACTCGCAGGGTGGGCTGGAATATACTATTACTATTAGCCGATCGACGACCCGTGCGCCACCGCCAAATTCCCCGTCTCTCGTTCTCTCCCGCGCACACCACATACATATATATCCGGCAAGGCTTGTATACAGCCCGAAAGGAGAGACCACCGCGCGTACGGGCGAGTCTCTCTCTCACTCTCTCTCTTTCTCGCTGACCGACGGGTTTCACTCTCGAGCGAGCGCCGATCGAAGGACGCGGAGCGAGCGCGCGGACCTCATTTGCATATTCCCCGAGCGACATGTGTTCCGCGACATTTTTTCTCAAATAATTAAAATGCGCATGTTGCGCCCGATTGAGACGTTAGTCGATCGACGAGATTAGCGCTCACGGGCGCGCGCGCGTCTCCACTGGGATATTCGACTCGCCGCGCGGCGAGAGCGCTGGACTTTTTCCCTTTTTTCTTCTCATTGCGGCGGTCGATGTTATTTGTTGCTTCATTAAAATTTACCTCCGGTGTACTGTCGTTGATATATAAGTATTAGACTTGTCGATTCTCTGCTTGGTACTCGAGGATTTGTATTTTGTATTTTATCATGTTCGGCTTTCTTTTTTATTGTCATTAGCCGAAAGACTTGAGTTAATTAAAAGGAAAACTTTTTTTTATTAAATTTGTTGTAAAACAAGTATTTTAACAAATATATATCTTAAACATATTACTTTCATAAAGTTAATATATTACGTAGTAACTTTCTAAAATAATTTTCACTCAAATTTTTTGTGTCCTAAAATTTCAGTTATAAATTACAATTAATCACTATGCAGACTTCATAAAAAATTATAATAACAACAACCTTTCGGGCATTAAATTATCAAGACTACTTCGAGAATAAACCTTCCCTTCTATAATCTAGTCACGCACATAATTTTGAATAAAAGTTCATTATACAGAAAGTAAACAATTCAGATTTTAATTGATACACTTAGAACAACAAACCGTTAGTTACATAGACAACCCGATCTTTATTGCAGAAAAACCGCGTACTTCTCAGGGTATAGCATACGGCTCTTAGATAAGCATCGAACAAACCATTATCTTCAGAATTTATTGTCGACTGAAGACAAAAGCGACGCGCGTATTAAAACGACGCGTCTTACAATAACATAATTGACAAGGAGGCAACCGGCGAGCGTTTCAAAACAGCGCCGTTCGTCACCGTATAACAGCCGGGCGTCGAGGATAGAGGGAGAGAAAGATTCGCGGTCAAGCGGCTGCAGCCGGGGCTATTTATAGGCGCGTTATTACGTTATTGCGGCTACGTGCGCGCGCGCACCTACGTCAAATCGCAGAAAAATCCACCGACGATCCCCCGGCTGACGAGCCGTTCTGGCTTCGATCCTCTCCGGCTCTTGCGTAATATGCCCGGCTCCTTCTCCCCCCCCCTCTCTCGCTCTCTCTCTCTCTCTCTCTCTCTCTTTTCTCCGCGCTTCATCCAAGCTCGGCGGTATAACCGCTTGTTTACTCGGCCGTTCGATTTGGGCTTTGATTGAGTTTCTGATTGCCTTGGCTAATTAAGTTGAGATAAAGTTTTACGCGAATGCGTCGTTTACCATCTAACTTTGATCGTTCGGCTGCGACTTCTTTAGTTGGATAGTTTAAGAGTGTTTTTGCTTATGCACGAAAATTAATCGGTTGTTAAAATGCCGAAATCTGGATGCTGAGGAAATTGATGGGTACTAAATAAAAAGAAAATATGTTTTTTACGGTAACTGATGAAATTACTTATAAGTAATGCAAATGGTGATTGAAGGAAAAATCGTTAAATGTTAAATAGTTGCAATGATCGTGGGATAGCAATAACAAATCGAACAGACAAAATTATTTTATCACATTTCTGGCAGAAGGTCTAGTACCTGAAAACTTTGGAATGACGGTCGACAATTAAAAAAATTATGCAAAGAACTAATTTTTGCGACTTATACTCATTGTAACCGATTATTAAATAGATATTACTTGTAGACAGTAGTGATTTTTTATTTAAGAATCGTGATTTTATTTTTAGTGCGGATTATTAGTGTTATTATTCAATTTAGTCATTACTATTTAAAAGTGCAGGTTCGTGATTACATGGAACGGATAATCTTTCGATTGATATTTACGACCAGAGTAATTACAAAATATTATTCTTTCAAATTATTGCAGCTAGAAATTTATTTATAAAGTTAACACATAATAAAAAAGTATCCTCCACTAAAACGCACTGCGGCGCCTTATACAGTTTTTAAGGCTGCGGTGAAACAACTTCCTCGGCACGCAATCGAAATTGAGCGGAAACTGAAGTCTTTCACGCAGGTGTTACTTTCGTGTGAAAACAGATAAAGAGTTACAGATGAATACTTAATGCGGTCTCCTGGTCTTTCAGACGATTTCAATGTACACCATATCGCAGCATTCTTTTTCGAAATTTTTAATATTGAAACGCTTTTAATACTTTTTCGTGCATAAATTTCATTATTAATCGTACACTAAAATTTTGTAAAACATAAAATCCTTCTTTATGCGATCGCCAACTCGATATTTTTGAAATAACATTGGCTTTCCATCGTTAAACTTCACACTAACAGGATATTAAGTACAAAGTGCGCTTGGAAGCTCTTACAGCGTTTAATAAAATCCGACGTGCACCTGTACATTACGAAATGAAGTATTCGCAATTGCCGCGCGCTATAAAAGCGCAAACGACTCGATAATTGATTAAAATAAAGAAAAGGAAAAAATTGCGCAATCCACGCGTGCGATCGTGCCGCTGACATTCGTACGTATTTATATATACGTACATTTATACGCCGGTTACAAGCTCTCGCGACTCGCCTTCCTCTTTACACGTCGAATAAATCAAACATCGGCCTTTCTCTCGATCGAGCGCCGCGACAAAAGCGAAATATGTTAATAAAATACCCCGCGCTGTCAATTACGTTGGGGAAAAGGCCGTACTGGCGATACGCGCCGCCGATAAACGCGTCCAGCGGCCCGCGGGAGAGCGTCGCTCTTTCGACGGGAGAACAATTCTCGCGCCGGTGGAAAAAACGCAACGCGGCGCAACGTCATCGCGGCGATTAGCGTGCGAGGGATATAGAGAGAGAAGAGCGAGAGAGAGAGAGAGAGAGAGAGAGAGAGAGAGAGGCAGACAGGTGGTGCACGTGCGTGTGCACGTCACGCCCCTTCGGTGTTGCCAGGGAGCGCCGCTCGATATTCTCTCCCACCCCGCGGCCCTTATCGGCCACTATCATCGGAATCGGCCAGCGCCGCGCGAGTCCGATCCATGGCGGACGCGATTCCCCGCCGTGGATTGTACGCGCCGCAACCGTGGACAGCGAAGATTATTGATAAAAGGTCGATTGTGGTAAACGTTGCTCACTTACGCGGTAATGAACGAACGGAGGGGGGGAGTTACAAGCTCGACGCGGAATATCGAGTGGTTTATAACGGTATATAGTGCTGGTTGAGCAGTATACAAAAAATGAAAATACAAAAGGTACGGAGAGGTGTGTATGTGTTTGTGTATATGGGTAAGCGAGATAAATAACGACCTGTCCGTCGGAATCTTTCCTTTTGACTTTTAAATCGCTCGAGCGCAAAACCCGACTAGAGTTTCTCGCCTGTCAGGCACGAAAACATCCCACGAAATTATGTTTTGCCGCGCATTATCGACGTTTAAATCATTTTCCGTACATTTGAATACCCGTGTACCTACACTTAGGCCTTGAGATTCAGATGCTCATCGAAAATTGTTCTCGATTAGAAATGGGGTCGGTTACTGTGATGTTATGAGTTATGACTATAACCCAATTTAATTGAAAAGTTTTATGAAATTAAGATATACCTACTGGTTTTTAATAGTCTCAGTTAGTACCAATTAATATTTTTAATATACGAATAAAAAGAAAGAAGTAATGTGTATACAAATAAATTGAAGTATCTCAATTATAACATGAAAATTATCAACGATACAATAAATTTTTATCTTTCGCATAAAATTAAAATTGTATACTTTAAATGTTAATTTCCTTAAAAAGATATAGATGTTACGTAAAATATTAAGTTTCAAAATGTAAATTCAGGTATTGTGCGCGCGCGCGTGTGTGTGCGGCGGTTGTTTAATCGTGTCGACAGACACATTTCAAAAAAATAAACACGTGAAAGGGATACCCAACGAGAATATCCAGCGGACGAAAGAAAAAACGGCGACCTGATCGACAAGTGTGCCTGGAGGCATGTTTTCAGACGGTCATGCGTTTTTTTTTTCGTATTGAATATCTTGACAATACAAAGTATCGTCGTGTCTATATCCACGTCTAAAAATTTCATTGGCTATTATCTGAGGATCGTTCATGATATTAGATCTTCAGATAACACGCACCAAAAGTTATGGTGCTCGCAGACATTTCAATCAAAATTCAACTTCGAGCGTAATGTTTTGAAAAGATTATTTTCATTTAATACCCCACTGAAAATGTGTCTAATTCAATTGCTTTCAAATAGATTAATTTAGATTACTTTAACGAATCGTATAAAAAAAATCGATTGCTTTTTGATATTAGTTACGGTACTCGAACAAAAAACGATAAAAATTATAACGAGAGTAATTTTTTCGTCAGAAAAGTCATGATTGCTTTTGAAACGATGCACCGATACATCACTCCTTATCACACATGATGCGAGCAAGTACCGATATCGACTCCCTTAAACTGCGAGTTATAGGTGGAGGCTGTCCATTATCTCTTTATAGGTACGGAATCCGTCAAGCCCCGGTTTCTTTTCACCGGACACCCGATCGCTTGAGTAATTGCTTAGCCACACACCGTATAAAGGCGACCCGGCGCTCGCATCTTTATCCCCGCGGAGCGGGGATCGCGCGCGACGGCCCGCGCTGGAATTTTTACGACTCCATCGGGCGCTCGCTCGGCCGTCTGGCCTTATCTCGCCAGCGAGCGATGCCAACTGGTGCGTTAATTACGACGTTTGAATTCGCCACTCGCGCGGCCTTATTCTTATTTGGCGTCGCCGCGTCTTCTCGTTTTACCTCTATATACGCATCCCCACCACGCGAGTCGCGCGGGACTCGCTCGATCGCCCGGCGATCGTGCTGTATATACAGAGCGCGCGGAGGGAAGTGACTAACTCTCCGCGTGCTCTAATTACTTTTTGCCGAGTTTTTAATCGAATCGGACGGTAAGTGGTACCGCGGGCTTTCTCCGCGCAGGGCCCGATCAATTTCACGGGGGATAAAAATCACTTGCCCTGCGAAATCGTTGCATCAGTTCTTTCATTTCGACGAGGCTGCAAACCGCGGAAATTGAATACGTCTTGTTTAAGATTTAATTCTCAATGTATAAGTTTGGGTGGTATATTATCCTTTTAAAGCGATTAAAATATTGCAATATTCAATTTTCTATTTCGAATAGTAAACAAGTATTCAATTATAAAAATTGAATGTATAATAATTGTCGATATAGTGCTGATAATAAAAATACGTACAACGATATTGGAAAGGTTACCTGTAAATTACGTTTTAAAAGATACAGAACTTCATGCCAAAGGATCAATCAAGTTAAATTCATGCGTGAGAACATTCGAGGCAATGTTACTTCATGCTATAGATAAAATCTATTGAAGTATTGTTTTAATCTAATCAGTACTTTAACAGCTTTCAAATAATTTTTTCCAAAATTTGAAAAACGAATTCATTATGTTAAAATCAGTATACAATATCTCAGTTACATATCCTAGTTACACATTAAAAATAGAACGCCTTATGCAGGTTTTATTATTGATCATTGCGATGAAAAATGTGATATAATTATTTTCTTAATATTTATTTGACATGCATAAATTGGTTTAATATTATAATAGTTTTCAAATCTTGCGATATTTAATTCTGAGTTTTTATTTTGAAGACTACGCAGCAAATTATCTTTTCAAGATCTTATGTTAAATAGTGATTTTTTTCCACAATTTTCTACTATTCGAAGAAAATGTTCAAAGTTATGATAGATATAAATGAATCGCACTGCGGCATAAACACTTTATCCTTTCATAGTTCCGAAGGTAAATTAAATTAAAATACACCGATTGAATTATCGTAAAATTCAAATACCTCATAAGAATCATCCCTACAACTAATCTTCATTACACGAGGAAAATCGAAAAGTTCACCCAGCGCGAATTCCCACGACTATCTCTCGCTGGTAAGCGGCCTTCCGAACTCTCCACGCTTTTATATCGTCTGCGGCGATCTGGCGTGTACGCGCGAATCGATGAAAAGAAGCAGCATCGCGCGGTCAACTCGAGCTCGTCGGCGCTCGTCGCACCGGGAGTCCTTGATAGAGCGATTTCGCCCGGGCCGGCGTGCGCGCAAGTACAGGCTGTCCGGTGCGGCCCCTCGGCTTGCGGGCCGAGGAAACCAGTCGGCTGACAGTGCAAACAGACCCGCAATTTTCTCCGTACCCCCCGGTACTTAAGCAAAGTAACCGCCGGCGGAGCGCGCGCGGCCGATTAGCGCCGCCGATCGCCCGGAGGGGCCCGGCTCGCTTTTCCGCGCGCATCGCGTGCGCGACGAAAATCTGCCGTTCTTTGTTCAATTCGACATTCCCTCCCCAACCCGCGGACCCCGCGGAATGATTGCCGCGGATAATCGCGGCAATTGCCGCCAGATGCCTTAATTCCGTTTAATTCGGCGGAAACCGAGCGCTTTTCTACGGTCGTTCGGGGAAAATTCGAGCGATTACGGGAGGGAGGGGGGACGCGCGGAGAACGAGCGGACTACCTTATAATGGGCCGCGCGGAGATATTTTAATTGGCCTCCTCCCGGTGGTACTTCCTTTAAAAATCTATCGGCGAACGATTCAGCGCCGAGCTGGATTCGTCGAATTCCCAGGGCTATAAACGACTCGACAAGTCGTGAAAGTACATTAGTCGCTCTGTCAGTTGCGCGACAGCTAATGATCGCTTTTAAAGGTATTATCAATGGCTTTACTGCGTCGCAATTATCCCCGTGCTCCTTCTTTTTCTTATACCCGTATACCAGTAACAAAACCTTTTCAAAAGTTACGCTATTTTACAATGGCAATTTTTCAATTGATCCGAGTTAATTATAAGATTTGATCTCTAAAACGTAAAGTCCACAAAATTAGAAGAAAGCGATAATTGTAAAAGGACTCGTAAGTCAAATAAAACAAATGATTTTGGTTTTTATCTTGTACTACAAACAGTACTTTAACTTAAAATGGTTTAGTAATATTCGATTTATATTTCTATCGCATTTTATTTTAAATTATTTTCTAAGCAGTGTAATTATATCTGTATATTTGAAAATTTTAATAACCTAATATACAGTGCAATCTGCCCTACAGTTTTAGAAATAGAAGTAGAACTAAAAGAAAACTTAGACTAGGCTCCTTCAAATTTAGAACAGAGTCGTGCGCGTATAATTTATCGATCGATATTGACGATTCGCGCGCAAACCACCCACGAGAGGGTAAATTGCGCTTTCCGATAAAATCTATTTTGGGCGAGCAATCTATAGGTCGTTCAGGGGCTCTGCTCGTGCATATACCGGGAACGATCTCTCATATTTCGAATGGGTTCGACGTATACGAAGTCGCGGCTCGTGGCTGTGGCGGTACGCAGCCTCGCCTCTCGTCTCAATTAGCGCTCAAGAGAGTCCGGGAATCGGCCGCTTTCCAGGTTCCTGCATCGCCAGTTCCACTCGCCTCTTACTACATCCACGTGCTCCTCTCTCTGCCGATCCGCAAGTCGCGATTGCATTGCCCTCCTCGGCGAGCCGAGCATCTTCGCTGCTCTGTAATTTTCGATCGGCTGATTTGCCGTTCAAAGCAGCTGCGATTGTCGGCTATTGAGAGCCGCGGTTATACCGGTGCTTTCAATCGCTAATGTGCTGTTCATTGCTCTTTAAAGAAGTTTTCACTGAATTTAATTTCGACCATAGCGGGTCGATAACTGCAGTGATCGGAGAATAAATTCCGTATCACCGAATAGTTGAGCGCTTACTTTCACTGATTTATTATAAGATCAGTGTGGATTAAGTAATAGTTAGGCTAAGAATTTTTGAATCATGTAGTACATTAGTATTCAGTGCATAGAAAATTTATTCCCATGTAAAATCTCAATTTTATTTTGACTTTAGTGTGCTCAATATAAAAAATCGGATGTAACGCGCTGCGTGTGTAAAAGCTTCATGTACGAATGTATTGCATATTAGAAGGAGCAATTCGTAATCAATCATAACAAGTGGATCACTTATTTTCCTTTAGTCGACTTAGAGCGTTATTCTCGCCGGCGGTGAGGCGAGCGCGTCATTGCAGAGTGGGCCGGCGGCGCGGCCGGGGACAGCCGGACGAGCATAAGGAGAGAGATCGCCGGGGTGGTCGGGCACGTAATATCGCTCCTTAATGACGTGATCTATCAATCGCTCCCACTGTTTTCTAACTCGGCGAGTCGCTCGAGTGCCTCGCTCGCGACTTCTTCAACTCGCCCGTAGACGCGCACAATCCCGCGACGTTCTTTATCTCTCTCTTTCCGCGTGCTGTTTTCAAAGCGGAGCTGCGGCGCGTGGGTTTTGTTAGCGGCTGATTAGACCGCCAGTCATCGGAGCTTTCTCGCTTCCACGGCGCTCATTAGGCCGCCTTTCTTTCCCGTTCGATTGAAACATTTAGTCGCGAAGTTACACCGCCGACGCTTTCACGACAAATACCGCGTCACCGTTGATTGATTCTCGGGAAAAGTGCCGATTGAATATTGATAGTCATTCTTACCTTCTATTGTTTATAGTAAGAAGTTTCATCCTTTTTTCCATTTTACGCTACAGGACTTTATAAATTGCTTAAACTTTATAAAATTCAGTACAAACATAAATTAAAATGAAAGAAGAAAAGACACATTATGTAAACTGTAGACTTATTTTTATCAGTCTTTGGTCATTTAAAGATTAGTTAAATAGAAATCGTGAAAATTAATAGTTTTTTCTATATCGTATAAGTTATATATAGAATTACTTAAACTTAACGATTAAATTTAAATTTAAAAACTACGTAACCATATTATTTCTACATGTTTATTTCTCTTTATTCGAATCCATTATCAAGTTATGAAAAAACTTGGTGATAAATGTGAGGTGATTGCCATCGAGCTATGCGTTTACAACGTTACACGGAAAGCTCGAAGGAAAACGACATTCATCCTCTAATTGCCGGGTCAAGCTTTATTTCAATAACAGGTCTTATTCCACCAGAAGAATTTATGTGACTCCGTCAACCTGATGATGATTACACGCTTCCCGTTAAAAAAGTACGCCCCAAACGCCTCGAAATAGAAAAAGCGGCGTCGTCCCCGCAGCGCGATGAACGGGACGAATTTCTCAACAAAGGAGAAACAAAAGCGACCGGCGGGCTTTCCACAAAGGCTCGCCGCGGCGCATTGAATAAATCTTCGAAACGGCTAATAGAACGTTATCCGCTCTCGCGAGCTTATCGGCGCCTCGCGGCCGTAATTTCCCCGCGTGCACTTACGGTCTCGCGCCGCGTTCGCGCGCGCGATTAAGCAATAAATTAGCCGGGAAAAAAGCCGCATTGTAGTGGGTATCCGCCTTATGGAAAGCGGCGAATTTGCCAGCCAAGCGATAGAAATCGCTCGCTCGGATTTATTGCTCGCCGCGCAAAACGTGAAGGAGAGAGAGAGAGAGAGAGTGAGAGAGAGAGCGAGAGAGAGAGAGGGAGAGAGAAAGAGAGAAGGGGTGGGGGAGAAAAATGCGCGGAGGTGTTCATCACGCGGCGTAAGTTACGGCTGCTCGGCGCGTAAGGAGAGGCGTTTAATCAGCGGCTCGCTTTGACCCATCGCAGGCCGCGGCTGCCGACCTCAGAGACGTATTTTCCCTTTTCACGACGATTTAGACCTTGGCGTGCGCAAGCAAGCGCAATCTGCCCCGCAGAACTACACTGCAGGCTGCCGTCGTATTCGTTTTGTGTGGTTTCCTTTTATTTATATGATTTATCTTATAATGAATCGCGCCGAGCCGAGCACCGCGATGCCTTTGTGAGAAGACGTTACGGATACGCCGAACACGGAAAGCAAATTTTTGCCGGTGTAACATTTTTCGAAAATTATTACAGCTTTTGTAAACACTGGTCGTGGTTTTGTGAAAGCAAATAGCGAAGTGCGGAGACACGTGTAAAGTTACTGGCTTTATATTCAAAGTCAAAGTATTAAAGATATTTATATAAAGAACTTTTTGTCACATAGACATTATTATGTTTTATCGAATAATTTGGTTTCAGTATAATCATGAGTTATTTAAACATAAATCAGTCAGATGCTCTTTAATAGTGCACGTTTATGTACGTTATCGAAAATATACGACAGCCACTTAAGTTTTAGACGAACGTCTTATACTTTTGCATAATCAAGCACTGTTTTAATTTTTCATATTTTCGGAGCAAGATCCATAATCAATTAAATTATAATCGAACTGCGCTTAAATCTTCAATGGAATAAAGAACCAAATTCACTGAAATTCGACTGCCTCCGCACAATCATCCGCATCCGCGACAATTCACACGATCACTCTGAATCTTCAACAATTCGCGTCACTTGGAGCAATCACAAAGTACTTATGCGACAAAAGGGGCGCCTCGTCAGTCGGGATCGCGCAAATCTCGATCTCCTCCGACTGATCTCCCCCTACCCCCGTTCCCTCCCTGTCTCCCTCTCTCTCTCTCCTCTCTCCCACGCGCTGAATCGCAGGCGAGCGGGCTGGCGCTCCTCGGGCGCAGAGGGCGCGCAGGCGAGGCGCTCGGGCGAGCGAGCGGCCGCGACTGCGCTCGGGCAGCTCGCGCCGGCCGGTGGGAGTCGAGCCGGGGCGATCGAGAGGGAGCGCGGCGTTTTTCTGGTGGGGGCAGCCCGCTGCGTGCGGTCCCTGCCTCGACGGACCACCCAAGTCGCCGGGCGCGCACGCGAAAGCCCCGAAGTGCGCGCGCGAGCGAGAAAGAGAGGAGAGAGAGGAACGACGAGGGACTGCGGCATGCGAGGACCACCGAACTCGGATTATATTTTGGCGTATTGCCGCGACGCGCGCATTATCGATCACTTTATTAAAGCGGACTCCGCGAACGCGCGCGACCGGGCGGGTATTACGATTATCTCGGTTGATTCGAGGCGCTCGTTCTTTTCGTAGTTCCTTCCTTTGTTTTTTGTCGTTGGGCCCGCGCCTGCCTTACTCGTCCAGTTGCGTCTCCTTTGACCTCGTTTTTTTTTTTCGACGAGTATGCGCGGGTTGCAAGGCTACTCCTTATTATCCCGAGCCGCGGTAGTAACGGGGCGGCTCAAGAGCGTTTCTTCTATTGGCTGACTGGAGCAACAGGATTTTTTTCTATGACGAATGTAGATGTGGGAGAATTTTATACCTATTTAACTTTTTTAGGGCTTCAAATACAATTATAATCCCTTTTTTATAATGAAAATTAATTGTTTATCGAAAATAAAGGTTTTTTTTTTTTTTAAATAAATGTCGAAATCAATAATTAGTTGAACTATTTTGAATGTTGATTTCTACTATAGCGTTTATCATTAGGCCTTAAAATGGTAACTTTAATGTTAATTTTCGGCCGTCGTGCTATAAAATAGTATACGAAACTGATACGTAAATGACCATTCGGCTCGAGCGACTTTTCACCCTCGCTTCGCTCGGGCGCAAACCGTATCGCGGGTTAAATAATCAACTTCCGCACCCGTGTCGTAATATACGTTTTTACGAGTTTTAAGAATCGTTTTTAAGTTTTTTTCAATTTTAAGAGATACATATTTAAATAAATTGTATTAAAAAATATAACAAATTGATAATTTCAATAAAATTAATCATTTTACAAGTGCATTTATCTTTGTACACGTTCGCAACACATGGACCAACATCCTCGTAACACATTCATTTAATTTTCATACCTCAACGCAACATAGAATCTTCGCGTTTGGAAAAAAGCCTCGGAGCTTAGCTCTCGCATGGGAGGAGGATCCCGCGAGAAACTTCCCGAAGGCACGCCGATAGTAAATCAATCGAGCGCCCGAGCGAATTGAATTATGCCGGCGCGGCTTCAGCAGGTGTCGGTCGAGTCCGGTAGTAACGCGCGAATTTTACGCCCGCGACCTTTTGAACCCAACCCGCTGCTTTCGCACGCGCGCGCGCACATTGTGCACGTTTTCCCGGCGTTTTCGGGTCGTAAAATCCGATTCTTTTGCCTCGACAGCCGCGCGACGGCGGAACAGTTAGAATTTTTCGCGCGGTTTAATGACCCACCGAGATTTCCATGCGCGATGTTTACTGCTGAGCACACGCCGCGGGCATTAATTGAATATCAATCTGATTTATCGCAGACGCGGCATGGAGCTAATCAACTCGTTAATTTTCGATGAGTTACTAAATTATGCGACTATTCAGGAGGTAGTGGTGCATTTTGATGCTTTACGCGCAATATTTCAGGCTGAGCTTGGTTACAAGGTATACTATTTGGTAATGCTTAATTAAAATTGATCATGTAATATTAAATCATTCAAATAATAACAGTGCACATAAAATATTCGGCATTAAATATGAAGTTTCAATCACTAAATATAAACCATTTTCAATGTATCCTGTGTGGTAATATAAGAACTTAATTACATCAACAGATTTTTCCATAAGTATATAATAAATTCCAATAAAAAGTAAGGCAGACAATTTATTTTAATGAAAATATGACGTTGAACATGTATTAAGCTGAGACTAAGAATATTCTTGCTCATTAAGGAAAATACACTTAAAATTATTTCTGAATGTAATTTCTTGTATATTGATAAGTCATATTAAAAACCCACATGACATTTTTCACTTCATATATGAGACCAAGCGGAAGCATAAAGAAGAAAAACAAGTTCCACATTACATTAAGTATCTCAAAATCTGCGTGCGACATTTGCTTATTAATATAATATTTCGTTGAGCGACTTTAAACCTGCTCACGGGACGCAAAAAACAAACCGCCTCGAGAAGCCTCGAGGAGATTTTGTCGTGTTAATAATGCAAAGAAAAAAAATTTGTTAATTCATATTTACACTGCAACAATCAAATATTGATTGTCTGGTAATTAGGTACTGGGGGGGGGGGGTACGAGACACTTTCATCGCGATCGCCATTTATTATTCATGAAATTTTCGTGTCGCTCCTCATTGTCGAGCGGCACGCGGTGCATACAAATATGCGTCCCATGAGTATATTAATTCGTCGTTATAATCGTGCGGTACGTCAGGTGAGCGCGGCTTCTTACCGGCGCATCTGGACACGCGTTGCTCGGCCGCTAACGACGTCGGGAAGTGATTCGTGGGCTTGAGGTGGAGGTCCGGTGGTCTCGTTGCTAATGATCTTAAACGGGCGGAGGACACCTTGTGCTCGCCAGAAAATTGGCCTGGATTACGTTACTGCAAAAAGATGCATAAATTGATATTTAATTATACATTTAATAGAAAAAAGGTTCAGATCCCAAATCGACACTGCGATTTCATTTGCTCGACTTTTTTTTAACAAAAACTTAATATCAAGAAAAAATCGACATTTAAGTCTAATTTGAATATTTAATACAAAATTAAAATGTCAAATCTCTTCCTCTCAGATGGAAATTTTAAACTCTGTGTACGTCATCATCTGATCTTGCTCTCTGTATCTATTTGCAAAAGAACTCTTGCGCATAATTTATATCCAAGTTGATGTTGATAAACAGCGGCGTACACTTAGCGACTAATTGCAAGAGCTCTGGCATAAAGACCGAGAGGAGTCAAGGGAGGCCAGCGTCAAAGGTTGAGGAGGGAAAGAGAGAGAGAGAGAGAGGGGGGGGGGGCGGAAGGGCTGACGTCGATGATGCATCACCAGCTCGCTCGCTCTCACTGTCTCTCATTATTGCAATTAGCATGCTAATTTCTAGGGGGCCCGGCTTAATGAATATGAAAACGAACGCCGCGGCGATTCCATAAACTCCGCTTCTTTACGGGGATGCGCACTGCGGACGGGCCGAGCGACTTTACTCGCTCATTGATTTTAAAAAGTCACTCGTCGGATTAATGGGTCGTGTCTTAGAGCCATTCCTGAGATTACGATGCGTCTTATGTTCGCTTCTTTCTTTTTGTTATAAGATGAAAGTAAACTAAAGATAGTGAAAATGTCATCTACAATTTTGTTATTTGCGATTTTTTAATGTTCATTTGAGAGAAAAAATAGTAAATAAGTATGCACATGAATAAAAAATGAACAGTTCTGTTTTTGTATTGGCCGAGAAAGAAAGAGTAGCGTTGAAAAGTTGCCGGAAAGAGATAGGCGAGCGAAGCTCTTCAATCAAGATTCGAGCGCATAATCATTTGCAATTAGCAGCTCCTACTTTGACGATAAAATTAATGGGATGCGAGGCTCGATTACCATCATCGATCTTAATTGTATCCTTTTTCATTCGCGTCATTGGCTAACGGTTGCCCGACGTCAACGTTTATTTGACACACCGATAATTACATTATTTCGCATAATACGAAGTTTACGTTTCTTCGCGCAACTCGCGCTGCAATGGCAAATCGCGAGGTCAACCCATAAAATGCAATTATTTAATTACTCGATCCTGCGCGGGGTAAAACTTAAATTGATTCTTTAAATATCACCGCAGATATTAAAGTACACAAAGTATAAATTACCCGTGGCTTGCGTAATCGGTCGATGAAACTTTATTAAAGCGTCGCTAACACGAGGGAGAGAGAGCCAGGGAATACTGCAAAAGAGGAGGAATAATTGCGCTGTCGTACCGCGACTAATGAGTAAAAAAGGTGGTCATTAAAGCATAATCAAAAAACGATCGAGCGCGCGCCGAGAGACGCAAAACACGGCTTTGACATTTTTCACGTCGACGGGGACCCACGCAGCGCCACCGGCGATCTAATTGAAATGCCGCTGCCGCCTCCATACGTAATTACCACGAAAACGAACGAATTTGACTCACTAAAGGGGGCCCCGGGACGCTTTTGTGCGTTCCCCATATGTCTTTCCCGTTACGCGGTTCCTTGCTTTTCTCCTCTTTCTTTTTCACGCGTCGCGGCCGCGATGCTCTTTCTCCGCGATATCGCGCTCGTAAACATAACTACCGGTTTCTCGCGGCGCGAACATGACGAAAATGCCGAGGCCTGATTCTCAACGCACGCGCGGCCCTGACTTACCATCTGTATTCAGTGCTTTTCAAATAGAGAAAACTTTTCTTTGAAATTAGACGTACAAATTTAACTACAGTTATGTTATAATGTAAACTTAGAAATGAGTACCGTGGGAAACTTTATATTAGCCGAATTTTTAATTTTTATTAGAGATATTTTAAATAAATTAAAAATATTTGTTAAATCACAGTAAATGTATTACTCACAAAAATTTTCGGTGAATGAAAAACTTTTTTTAAGTATACTAGGAATATAGTTTATAATTTTAATCATTTAAAAAAAAATATAAGTATAACGAAGGACCGAAGATAAAAATTATAAAGAAATGTATAAAGAAACATTTGAAACTCGGTTAGAAATACTAATTCATTCATAAAAAAGGAATCAAAGTAGGACACGTAGGTATAAAAAAAACTCAATGAGTTAGCCCTGTGGTCCTCGCAACTTTTCGCGTTAATATCGCAAAATTAAAAGGCCGTAATTTATGGGCCGTTTGAAGTAAACGACGAGCCGGTGCTATCCCCTGAATTATGGCTCCCTTAACTAGACTTGAGTTACGGCGAAATGCGCGGCTCGCAGCCGCGACTCGTCCTTCGGGCTCTCCCTGCCCGCTCCTCTCCATCTCATCCGCTTTCCTCCCACTAAAACGTTTCCTTGCGCACTGCACCGCGGCTTCTTTTTTCTTCTACCGCGATATCTGCGACCAACACCTCTGTATCGCCACATATGCGAGCTTTGACAATGCGATTCGATAAATATTTTTTTTTAGTAGTTGGCTGTGGATATTTTTATTTTATTTATATAATTTGATGATTAATAATTATTAATAATTAATTAATATAATAAGAAAATCAAATACTAGCAAATATTTTTATTCTTTTATAAGTTGGAGAAAATCTATTCGACATAAATTAACTTTACTGGAAGTCATTTAGTTGTCTTTCACAGATGATACAATTTATTCGATATTTTTGCACAATTAATAGCAAAAATTCGATAATAAAATAAACTCGATTGAAAACCTAAAAATTCCCAAAAAAAAATAACAAATAATCATTACACTCGCATGAATAGTAAAAACAAGCAATAAAAACGTTCTCACTTCATTTCTAATTTCGAACGATACGCCCTCCAACCAAAAACATGAGAGCATTAAAAATTTCAAGCGACCAGTATCTATAGGCTCCCACAGCGCGACGACAAACTCGTAAACCAGTGTAAAGTGGTGACCGGGCCGGTGCGATCGGTCGTTTCCCGAAAATATGGGCACTGCGTGGGTGTCGTCGCCCGTGTCGCTGCGTTGTCGGCTCTCGCGGCGCGTCCAAATCTCTCTCGGGGACCGACGGCCCGGCTACCGTCCCATAAATTTCCGACTCGTTGCAGAGCGCATCGCGCATGTCCCGTCAGTTCCTCCGGAGGTGCGCGCACGCCCGCGGGTAATAATAGTCCCCCCTGCACGGCTAGTAGTAGTAGCAGTAGTAGTAGTAGTAGTATTAGTATTAGTAGTAGTAGTAGTAGCGGTCGCTCGATATTTTCCCTGGACGTTGAACCGCTGCCGACGCTCGAGCGACTAACTCGCAGCACGCGCCGAGCTGTAGGGTCAAAAAAATTCTGCGTTATTCATCGGTACCTGTTTTTTTTGCTGAAGATACGTTATTACGTTTGTATTTATAGCAGTTTTAGTGAATTCTATAAAACTTTTTTTAGAAGTTTTGTTTATTTTTTCTGTCCATTTTTTAGAGAAAGCATTACTATTGGGAGCAGCTGTTTTCTGTGTGATAGTTTTTCGCATCGCAAATATTCGCAAATGATTAATTTTAAATTAGAAACTATATAAATACTATATAAACTATATAAAAATATAAAAAACTATATAAACTATGTAAATAAATTTTAATTTAATATTTAATAATAAATTCCTTTTATTATGCCTTCTTGACAATCAATATGTAATGATTTAGTAATTTAGAATTAAGACTATCAATTTTCTTATACTCAAAGGAATACCTATGAATAAATAAAAAATATTGATTTCGGAAACAATGTATGAAGAAAATAATTCTTGAAATATTTTTAAGCCGTATCCACTTCAATCATATAAAATATTAAGCAGTTTTAATATTATTATAATATCAAGAATTTTAGAATAAAGATACGCTTAATTCAAAAGCTTGCAGCGATAAAAAGACTGTAAAAGTATTTTAAATTACCTATAGAAACATCTTTCAAACCATTGAAACAATATCCACCAAAGTACAAAGTATAAAAAAGAATCGCCGCCTAGTTAAGACATGCGCAATGTCTGCCAATTGTCCGCGGTTCGTGTCCGAATGAAAACGAGAGCGCGCGCGCGCGCGTCCGGGGTGAAAAATTACAGTGCCACAGCGGCGCGGTAATAAAACTCGCGTAATTTTTCTCGTCATACCAAGCCGAGAACGAGATGCCGAGTCCATATGTCATCACCTGCGCGTAGCCGGTCTCCACTCTGCCCGCCCACTTCCTGACCGGAAACAATGAGCCCACACGCCGCATCGTCTGCGCCTCGCGCGCCGCTCTCCTATCCGCTCCTTCGGCTCTCCTGTCATCTGCGAGCGTCTCGCCGGAGAGATCGCGTATACAAAGTAACCGAGGCACTTAAGGGAGAGAAGAGAGGGGCTCGCGCGAGCGCACCGTAACCACAGTTATTTCATTCACTTAGGTCTGACCTCGTTTTCCCCGAGGTCCGGAGGAACCGAGAGGGGTGTGGCCCCCGGGTCCGCTTTCCGCGAGCACTCGGACGTTGTGTATACTTGCGACTCGGTTGTTCTCACGTGGACGGCTTCAAATGTACGCGCGAACATTCAGTTTCGCTAGACTTTTTTAAGCAGTTCGTGATTTGTTCAGGTGTACGAAATTCTGTAAGGAAAGCAGTTGGCTTGGAGAGGAAAACTTGTTAGATAACTCGAATGTGACTTTGCAGAATTTTTTTTTAGTGTTTAGAAAAGTGTTTTAAAAGAGTCTTATAATTATCATTTGCGATTGTTTTAAAGTTTGATTTATGATACATTGGTAAAAAATTTGTCTACCTATTAGAATCATGATAAACTACATGCTACTAAAATAATCATTATCTATTCATGTTATGGTTAATTTTGACGAGTAATTTATTTGCTAATTAAATACATTTCGTTTAGTATAATTTAAAAGGAAATATAAAAAGAAGAAGGTATATCATTTTATTTTCCATTGTGAAAAGACACAAAGTGTTTATATCATAAGAACTTGATTCACGTGACAAAAAGGTTCGTTTGAAAGAAGGAATCTTCAAGCATTTATTGTGGAATCTCGATTCTTCTTCCTTGCCATAGAGTTCATGGAAATATGAAAAGAATTTCTTCTTTAAGTCTATACTTTTCCTCATTGTAATTACACAAAAGCGAGAGAGAATTCTGCTTATAATTTTATTTTTCCTACTACTGCACTTTATAAGATATTATTTCACTCATAGGCAAAATTAATTGATATCACAATTACAGTCTTCGATCCATCATTTTTTCCTTTCGTATATCTGCTAGATGTCTTTTAATGCGCTGTAATCATTGCGGTTATTAAAACCTGCGAAAACAAATGTGGATTTGTATTTTAATAATGGAGTCTAAGCGGTACGATTGTAGTGCAAACAATAAGAGTCTTGGCAAAAGATAAAGTAAATAATCTTACACTGCAGAAGGTGCAATTTCAACTTACGTTTAGCCAAGAAAAGCGAATCGATCGATCCCCTATTATAATTATGAAACTATTATAGTCACTCGCATTCATATATACGCACCTTGCACATTGTAGCAACCTGCACTGCTGTATTTTATGTATTCGTAGCATTATACGCAATTAGACAGTGATAGTAGGGAAAAACTAATTATAAGTACTACTTCAAGTTTAATTGAGCCTATTCAAAACTGATTGTAAATTCGTTGTAAATATTCATCTTGAATTTCATTTAATTCCTCGTACAATTCTTTTTTCTGCTCATTTTTCTATTTCTACAAAAATAAAAGATTTTAGCTTTCAACGCCTTGAGATTAAATGCTTTTCTCTATACAATCAAGATCAATAAAAAATGAACGAAAATCTCTATTATTACAAATGCAAATTCAAACCCATCAAATATTTCACTCAAGTCGCAGTCCGGTTTAAATAATCAGCAGCAGAAGAGTTTTCCTCTGGCAAATTAAGATGCACTCGCGAAAAGGCCTACCGCCGTTCTAATTGCGCGTTTCCTCCAGGAACGCGTTAAAACAGGAAGAGGATAATTAAATTTTTTGTCGAAGCGTTTGACGAGTCTCGCAACGATAAAATCGTCGTTCCGGCTTGATTAATGCATTCTCCTGCGAGATCCCAGACGCCGGTGCGGTTGTTTCGATTGAAAATACCCTAGCTTTCTTGTTAACGATTATTCGATCCGAACGAGAACGAGCTGAAGACTTACAGTGCAGACTATCGTTTCAGTGACAGTTAAATATTATTTAATTTTTTTTTAAAACAAAATCTGATGATTAAATGGTAATTTTAGAGCACATAATTATTTGTTTCTACTTGCTGTCCCTTTCTTTAAAAAAATTGGGATAAGCCGCCTTTTCGGCTCGAAATTTATTGATTTGAAGTAAAATTATTCACCCACAAAGAAAAACGTAAAAATTTTAAGTAAGCTAATTAAGAAAATTGATAACTGCGTGTACCGATAAAACGAGACATCGGAAGCGTTCGAGCCAAAATGTCTTTATAAATGTTCACCGTAAAATAAAAAAAATCCTCGATTCCCAGTAACGTTAATAGAAGGCGCAGGGTAAACACATCAGCGCGCGTATAGCAAAAAAAGATCGCAGACGCTGATTGCTAACCGTAAAACGCAGCGGCGGGGTAAACAGTCTCCTACGGCGGGGCGACCGCAGGCGCGATAGCCCCGCGCGATACGCACGCGCGCGCGCGCCCCACGGGAATATATCGCGCTCTTCGTTTTTTCCCGATACGCCGTTTTATGGACCGTGGCGCGCTAATTATTTCGCGGTGCGCCCCGCGTGATCCACATGCCCGCGCGAGTCGCACCGGGGCGTCGGGCCTTTAATAGCCGCTAATTAAAGTGTTAATGAAATGACGTGTTCACCGACGAAAAAAAAAAACGAGGAGGCGGAGATGCGATGCACCCCACCGATGCTACCGCCAGCCATGGTCGTATAATGGTAACGGCGCGTGCTTCTTTCGGAGCTCCTCCGTCGTACATCAAGTAGTTTTTTGACGTGTGCCCATTTTTTTTGCGCGCGGCTGCAGTGCGCTGGTTGCGCGCTCAGTTTCGCGTTAACTATTTGAATTACATATGACGGGTAGTTTTCTTTATGACATCCGAGGCCGTCTTTTATTTTTACTTTCTGCGCTAAGTGCGGTCTGATTATCTTGTGATGTATGAAGTTAAACATCCCGGTTACTAAAATTGTGTGTAATATCTAGTTAATTTTATTTTATGTCCGTATAAAATAGTTGTATTTATCACTGAATTATTTTAGTGGTCATCATTTATATCATCGTACATTTTGACGTTGATATCTTGACAATAAAGCAGTTCTTATGAATAATTGTAAGAATTATTTCGTCAAAAAAGTTTTTTACATTCTTAAAAATGCACGATTAATTTTTAAGTCTATTACTTTCTAAATATGAATAAGAGAAATTCATGTATTCCACATTCGAATAAGTGGTTCATTTATTCGATAAAAATGGAAAATTTACAACACTAAAAAAGTGTATGTGGATGAACTTCATTTATTGATATTTATAGAGTACGAAATTGTCGTGATGAAATATAATTACAACATTTTATTATAAATAAAAATTGCATACATTTCAATGCCATAGCCTTACTGACTATTTCTTTTCGTTTCAGGTGAGTATATTTTCTAATCAGTACCATGGTATTGGGTAAGCAAAAAAATTTATAATAGCTATTTAAAACAGTGCACTAATCCGCACTAATCTATAGAGTAACTGAGTAATTGAACTCTGAAAAGGTTAACAATTCTAAAAAAGCAAAAGAAAATCGAGCGAAAAATCTGCTGAAACATATAATTATTCCTAAATGATTTTAAAATTCCAAGCATTCCAACGATTGGGAATAAATGAAACTTTTCGTCCTATACGTTGAAAAGAAAAAAATCATATTCCCTTTCATTCTTGAACCTCTTAATTGTTTACAATTATAAATTACAGTGGACTTCCATTAATCGTAAGAGGATATAGCGAACAAGCGGGTAAATTAAAAAATGCGCGATGGGCCGATAGAACGATCCGGAATCATTAGTCCGGCGAATACATCTAAATTTTCGAGAGCCATAAAGTGGAAGATGACACTATTGAGACTCGTAAGTCTTTTATCGCGGGGGAATTCCTCACGACGCCGGTGATAAATGACTCTGACATTCGTCATTGGTATTCCTCCTCATTCAGAAGTCGAAAGTGCAAAACTGGCTCTTCCGCGAACAAGATACGCGCGTCTCAACTGTGAGGCTGACCTATGAAAAACGGACCACGAAAATTCCTAGGACATTGATAAGCGTAGCGATCCTCGTGCCATCGCTAATGGAGCTCGACCGGTCGAGTCTCTCGAGGGACAGGGTACGACGTTTCCTTGACTGGCAGATGTTAAATTGCCTTGATAGTTCAAATTTCAATGATTTCATAGGTTTTCAAATCATTAAATAATTCATTTTTGGCAGCTACTAATGTACTTTAGATTGATCAAAATAGAGTCTTCTATTACAATATTAATCTTTGAAGTTAAAAATGCAAATAAATTAATTGTACAAAATTCATTTTTATAAATATACTGTCGAGTAGATATTTTAATTACATAACTAAAATATTATAAGAAGGTTATAAGAACATCGGATCATAGATTTTCTTGAAACTGTAGGAAATGTATTTATAAATAAAAATAAAACAAGCTAAAATTTTAGTAAAAAGATGATACTTATATTTGATTATCATACATCAGTTTAAATGTATTCTTGATATTCATCCCATATATGACAGAATCTGGTAATCAAACTTTGGCTTTATTCATTTTTGTGAGCAAGAGAAAACACCCAGTTTCGATAAAATTGCAGATCCTAAATTCTGGTACTCTTCTAGCATTATATTACTATGATCACATCCAAAATCACTTGTTTTAAAAATTCAAATTCGCAAAAACTGCTCGAACCATTAACTTGAAAAAAGAAAAA
Source organism: Eurytoma californica (assembly GCA_035586675.1). Taxonomy (NCBI): domain Eukaryota; kingdom Metazoa; phylum Arthropoda; class Insecta; order Hymenoptera; family Eurytomidae; genus Eurytoma; species Eurytoma californica. Next base: position 15,305,481 of record JAXIUT010000048.1, on the reverse strand, counting down.
TTGGAACCACCGAACTCTGTTCGTCCGACTCGCAATTATGTCGGTCCGGATTTGCGCGCTGAAGCCAGATCGTCCTTGGCCAGGGCAGCCGCGCGCAGAACTCGCCGCGGGAATAGGTTAATCATCATTAGGCGAGCAAAGCCAGGACGCGTGCTGCGATTGCACGCAACGCATGCGAAAGCCCACACAACGTTTATTAAGGAGGCCTCCTCATAAATTCTAGATGCGCGCCTGGCTCGAGGTGTCCGTTGCCTCTCTTTGATCGACAGTTTCGCCCAGGATCCCTCAGCGGCTCCCAGAGAGACCCTGAGACTCTGGCCATTCATTAAACTTACTGTGCCTGCTTTAATTGGCGTCGTTATAATCTTTTATTTGTCACTGATATTGGCAGAGGGAAGAAAGGACGGGTGCATGCAATGATTTGTTTTTCTTTTGTATTGGGGTTAAAAGTGAAAAATACCAAATTAATATTTATACATACAAATAAAATAAGTCGCAATAAATTTTATTTGAAAAAGTAAACTTAATTTAGTACTCCTAATCATTAATAACAGATGCTGCAGAAACAGATCTGAAGTGATTTAAAAGTTATCATAAAATACCTTCAACAATAGGGAACAAGTTGGTTTGCTTTATATTTGTGTACATGAGTAAAAGAAAACGATAAAAATACCAGAAATATCGCTTGAATTGCTGTAAAGTGATGGATTGCTTGCAGGACAATGTGACATGAAATGTCTCTGCGAATGGTTTTAAGGAGAAAGCTACGACCGCAATATAATATTTGAGCAGCTATACGATGCGTGTGCAATTCTTTCCATTCAACTTGTTTCGTTCAAATGCGAATCTAAAAAATTTGCTTTATTTGTCGCCAATATACTGCGGTTGATTTTATAAAACGGCAGAATGACATTTTTAAGTTTATTTATTATTACGACTACATAAGATCGCTCAACGCGATATTACGTTGAATTTTACGAAAATTCGTTAAAAAAGTCGTGATCATTTTTATAACAAATATATTAAAGCGCTACACTAAGCGTTAATCAATTTTTACAACGGCACTATAAATTAGCTGTCACATAACAAAAGAAAAATGATTAGTTTATTTGTTTTGGGTTGACGCGAGAACATTAAAGTCAAAGATTAAAGCGAACTCTCTGAGCTTTTATTGTGACAATTTAAAAAGTATCTCTGATATAACTCATTGTCTCGCATCAGTCACTGAACAGGTTTGCCAAATCTAGCAGCTGCCTGGTATCCAGAGTTGATCTTATACTACCTTTAGTAAATACAACAATTTTTCGTTAAGCATCTACACGTCTCGTACTTTTTCTTTGAATACAATACCACCATTTTTCAAAATTTAAATAAAATAAATTAGAACTTAATGTGAAAGATAAAAACATTCACTTGATATTAAGACAACTATTTATTTCGATATGCTGAAAATAATTTCTTAAATATCATGCAAAATTACACACATGCTGCATTAACTTTTCGTTAACTGGTAATTGATGACTAAGCAACGAAGTAAACATCGTACCAAATGATAGCAAAACGCAAACATATAAAAAGTTTCTACAGTCCATTATGATCCAGCATGATGTACCGCGTTCTGCACGGCAATATTTTAAAAGAAGATTCTGTTTGTGCTCGTAGCGCAGTTGATCAATGCGATACATCGCTCAGCCGAAAAAATGATTGCGAATGATTTTTCACGCCGAGCTGACGAACGAAGCTCGCCCGTAAAGAAGTGGCACGGATCAGAAGTACAGCCGTTCCGCGGAGCCAATTCGTCGCGTACCACTGACCTCAAAAATGCGTCGTGATGTCATCGCTCACCCGTCGGTCTACGCAGAAAAAGAATCAACTCACTCATATCGATCGGCGATTGTTGATCACTCCTAGACCTTCGTTCGAACCTTCAAACTGACTGTATCGATTCAATGACGTTACGAAATTTCCATCGTTTCTAGGCGATGATACGCGTAATTTTTTTATCAATTTATTTCTGATAATTATTTAAAAAAATAAATTATTTAATTAAATTATACGGAGATAAACGAATAAACCATTAGAATTATTGTAGAACTAAATGTTGCTTGAATATTGTTGGAAAATGTAAAATACAGCGCAACTACAAAAATTTATGTTACAACGCGAAAATCCCATAAACGGTAACGGCAAAAATAAGCAAACATTTCGTACGCGTTGAAAAGTGCTTTTTACAAATCAGATTTATACCCCGCGTTTAGCTTTAATCGAGGCTATATTTAAGAGGAATAATTAGCATGTGCGGTAAATATTTATAGCGACCTTAAAAAAAAAGTTCATCCCAGACGTGTACAATAAAGAAGGGACGTCGGCCGCCCGCATGTTCTCTCTCTTACTCTTTTCCACGAAAAAGAAGTCATCGTCGCATCCGTAATCGTCGCGTTCTCCTCCGGCTTTCATCGGCTCGTCAGCGTATTATATAGCCCCCGAGATGAACGGGCGCGCACCTACATAATGTCGCGTATATTTACGCTGTAATATCATTTTGACTTTCGATTCTGTCAATGTGGGCTTTTAACGCTGCTGATGTGAACGAGTGCTCGTACCGCTTACTCGAGTGCGAGGCAAAATCTCACGCTAACGCAATCATAAACCAGTTAGACTAATGTGGTTAAAGTAGGTAGATAAAGATCGGCTTTATAACTTCATTAAACTTATCTACAGCGAATTTATCGTCAATGAGAGTTTCGAAAGCTCGTTAAAATTGTTTGCAATCGATTTATCACATTGTATCAAAAAAAAGCACTAGAATATTTTATCGATTAGTTTAAAATTGCTTTTCTTCGCTCGATTCGGATTGCAAAATAAAACGTCGGGCGCAGGCTATTTCTCGGAGAGACGCGATTAAATAACGACGAATCGATTCGTCGCTCAATTTCGGCCGATAATGCGCTCCTCGTGAAAGAGGAGCTTTCTGCGCCGAAAACCGGGCCGCGATTGTGCCTCCCTCAAATCGATCGAGTAGGTGCAGACGCGCCGCGCGGCCCCGCCGCGAGGACAGAAGCCGATTGTCCCGGGGCCCGCGCGAGCCCCGGCCGCGGCGAATGCTAATTAAACGGGTGTCGGCCACATTAAAGTGTCTAACGGCCGCTCTCGTTTTCCGCGCGCCCGGCCGCCTCGGATCCTCCGAATCGCGCTCGCCGGGGCCCTCGCGCTCTCGGCTTTTCGGCCGAGCCGTCGAGAGCGAGAGAGAGCGAAAGCGAGAGAGAGGGAGAGAGAGAGAGGGGGGAGGAGGACAGAGCGAGAGCGAAAGAGCGCGCGGAGCCTAATGTATGCCAGGGGGCTAGCACGGTGGTCCCGCGGCGGCGTGTGGGTGGTCCGCGGCACTCCCCTGTCCGCGCGTATGTGCGCACACGAGCCAGCGCTCGCAGACACGTAAGCGCGTTACACTTGCAAGCGTAAGCTCGCGGACCGACGCGCTTTCGCGAGTTTTCTCGGGCGATTCGTGCACGCGCCCGGCGATCTTCGGCGCGCTTCCTCGTTCGCGTTGTCAGCCGTTCGTCTCTCCTCCTCCTTTTTGCTCGTCTGCGATCTTTCGGCATGATTTTACGGCTCGATTAGCGAGCGCGAGTTTCGGACGTTTAATTGCTCAGCCGAGGCACCGGGGATATTCTTGGGTGCGATGGAGCTTTTTTGCGCGTTTCACGTGATGAGTGAGAAGTAAATGGAAGCAGAAAATTATTCTTTATACTAGGTATTATAAATTTAATTTTTTGTCTGCGATAAAGATAAAGATAAGTTTAATAGCATGTGTACTATTTTAATAGCTAGAAAATTATAAATTTATATGATTAATAATTCGACGAAATAATTTTAAATAGATAGATATTTTTATTATAAAAAAATAAATATTAATTATTTTAATCTCCTACAAAATAAAATTCATGCGAATTAAATTTTCATAAAACTTCTCGCAATTCAATACATTGTATCCAAATGGCATCGAATGATAGAACAAAATTATGCATATTAAGAAAAAGTACAATAAAAATGAAATAATAATAAAACGGTTGGTAAACTTTCACCAGCAACGTGGTGGGTTAAAAACCACCGTTGCGGAAAGCACCTATTTCCCCACGGAATATTTTCGTATGTCATATTATCGTACGTCTTTACTTCGCGTGTTGAAGGGGTCTTGACTTTGTGTGACACGTGCTTCCGCGGGCGCCGTGCGTATGCTTCTCTCTCTCTCTCTCTCTCTCTCTCTCTCTCTCTCTCCCTCTCTCTCTCTCTCTCTTGCACTTGAGCATCAAAAGAGCATCCTCTGGACAAAAAGGAGCCGCAAAAATTTTCTCATTCATGGCAGTTCGCACGTTACGCGCTGACAGAAATTTTGAATGAATACATGACGGTATATTCTTCTTCATAAAAGTATTTTTTTTATTTTTTTTTTTTTTACATTTTGAGCAGACAAAAGTTGTGGACAGAAGCTGCTCTTTTGTATATTAACATATATATTGCTGTAATTTTAAAACATTTCATGGGTAATGAATATTGTATTGCATTTCGGCAGTATATTAGAAAAACTTTGAATACAGAAAAATCAAAGTTTAATAAAAATTTGATCTTTCGAAATTTATCCGAATGTTATCAATCACCACGGAACATCATCAGTTACTTAAAATACATACCTACTTGGCAAGAATGAATTTCATTCAAATTAAAAACTCACTCTACCCATTTGAACTGCAGGTTACATAGTAACTCCTCACTGAAGTATAAATTATTCACTCTTACGAATGGATGGTAGCCAAGAAAAAGAAATAATCTCTTGTAGTCCCATTCTCGACGTGTCATCACTCTCGGATGCGCGGGGGATCTAGCGACGGCCCTCGAAAAGTCGCCGGAGCGTAGGTGCAACGCGAGGCTGGCAGTAGCCAAGTCGATGTTTATTCAATGCCGCGCGCGCGAGCGTGAAAAGAGCCGCTCTATTGGCTATGCGGCGGTGGTGGCCGCGTCACGGGAACGCAACCGAGCGGATCGACCAATCTTTCCGATCGCCGTCGCGTAATACCCAAGTAATGCCGGCGAGGTGTCGCTTTAATGGCTTAACGCTTTTATGATATTACTTATAATTTGGAGATTTTAAAGGCATTCTTTCTTCATTTTTTATCTTTCGGGAGGATTAGAAAGTGAAAAACTTGATGCTTTTTTGTAAACAGCCAGATTTTGAGATAAGACAAATTTGTAATGACGTTTTAATTATAATAATCTTTTAATTTTCTGGAGGTGAGTGAATTGATTTACTTCTTTAACTGCTAAAATGAGTCGCTTATTATGTAATGCATAAAATATTACTTCACTTAATGACTATTATTAATTATTTTCTAATAACCGGTTTGCTTAATTAAACGGATAAATCAACACTTGAGGGGAAAAAAGGAATCGTTTAATTTGCAGTATTATTATGAATTTTTTCACTCAGTCAAACAGTCACTTTTAATCAGTCGGAATTAAAAAACATTTGCAAACCCATGGCGATTCGCGCGGCTAGATTTGTCGGTGGGCAAGCGTTGCGGACAGGGCGGTTATCCGGTCGTATAAAGAGCCGTAAAGCCGAAAATGCTCTATTATGGAATTAGGCGCACGATAAAAAGCCATCAAGCGGAGGATATGGAGAAGGCGGGTGAGGCGCGTTCCGCTCCGCAGAGGCCGCGACCGCACCGTGGATGCTTCGCAAAAAAAAGAGGAGCATAGGAGGAGAAGCGGATCGACCGAGGAGCCTCGGAGGAGGAAAAAGAAACGGGGAGTCGTCGGGGGGCCCGGCCATAAAAACGTCAAAGTTCCCCTAACCTAGAGAAACGTCTTCATTACCTCGGCTCCGCTGTCCCGCTCTATCGCGCCTCCATCTCTCATATTCCCTCCTTCTCGCATCCTCGGGCGGCTCTTCTCCGCGCGAGTGTGTGCTCTCGTACGGATACCTGTGGGATACTGTGTGTGCGCCTCGTCACCGAAAAAATATTGGGCGCTCGCGTGTGGCCGCGAGAACGTAGATAAAGTCCTCTCGTCGGCCGTTCTTTTTTTCATCTTTACGCCGCCTTCAAGGTAGTCATTTTCGAGCCCTAATGGCAGCCCTTTTTTCTCCGCGGAAATCCGCCGGGGCGTGGAATTTAATTGTCAGGAGCCATTAGGGGCGAGGCCCGCGAAAAATGATCCGCCGGCACGTAAATTGCGATCTCGCCACCCGGTGAGTGCAAAAAGATCGCTGGATTTCTCTCGGCTGCTCGCTCTTCGAGCTGAGATTCCGATTGTCTCACCGGCGCGGCGAGGCGTTTAGCGGGTTTGCGGAACAAGGCGTCTTTAAGCCGGCCACAAAGGCTTCTGAGCTGGATAGTTTTTAGTTTTAGTGTACACTCGGCGGAAGTTGATTCTGATAGAACTATTTAAAAAACTGCAACGTCGGACAAAAATTTGGAAGTTGGAAAATATGGTACTAGTGGCGCTATTTTCCCATCTTTGCTGATGATCGCATCTGTGATGTTGATTTTGAAGATGCGAAACTATAGCACCATATTTAAAAACCTCCAAATTTTCGTGCGGCGTTGCAGTTTTTTAAATAGTTCTATCAGAATCAACTTCCGCCAAGTGTACATGGATGGATTGTAAAGACTTGAAATATTTTCAAATGTTGAAAAAATACGCCTGAGAAATTTGCCACAGGTTAAGCTCCTCTTTCAGTTAAATTTGATCGCACTAATTACAAGTATTCAAAAGATTTTTGCACTGATTATATGATTTCTTATAAAGTTACAATCACTTATAGCATCTCCAAACGTCTAACAAATACACCCAGATCTTAAAGCGACAGAAACAGAATTGTTCATTCCAAACCAATTGTATAAAACTAAGTAGAACTTCACTTTAATTACTTTTAGTTTTAGTAACATCGCGACAATCATCAAATTTATCACTTTACAACTGACGAGTTATTCCGACAAAAAGAATTTGCTGCTCAAAACACTTCGAAGCAACGATAAAACATACGTGAAAATCTAACTACTGGTTCTCCTATTAATTACAACTAATTAATAAATAGATTATTACTTTTAATCAGTATTAAGTAACATTTCATCCAAAATCATGATTTTACAACGTTTAGTGAGCTTGAGAAAATTGGAAAACTTAAATTGGGAAAAGTCGTTATTACCATTATATGAAAAATTATAAACTGCTTAAAAAGTTATTTTATTATAAAAAGTTATTTTTCCAAAGTATGTTATTCAAAATGACTTATGATTATACAGAATAAATAACCCCTTGCAATCTATGTGACATACAGA
>JAXIUT010000048.1:15281581-15298044 GCA_035586675.1 Eurytoma californica | reverse complement strand
CGTGTTATCACGAGAACTATTTACCATACAAATTTGAAGTGATTTAAGTTATTATTTTCTGAGTAAAAAATTTAAAATTGAAAAAAATGAGTTTTCTGTTTTATTTGTAGATACCTTTCTGGTACTTTAAATCAAATTTAATCTTTTTATTTTCAGACGATTAAAGGCAAATTGATTTACGAATAGTTAATTACTTGACCCAAGTTTAGTAAATCTTTAATAAGGGTTTGTTCAATGTTCATTGTAATTTTAGTTATATTTGCTTGCAATACTTACAAAAATTTAATCGATTTTTTCAATGATTGTATGATTTTTTTATAATTAGATTAATCTTATAAATGGTGAAACACTAACAGCTTTCTTGAGCGCCTAATCATTCAAATGAATATGTGGTATATAGAAATGAGACAACATACCTTACATACCCGTTAGTGGAAAACATAATCAGACTCAGAGTCCACCTGGCGGTAAGTGTACTAGATAATATTAAGCAATGTATCAAGACCTGATCACGTTTTAACTAATTCAGTTCACATTGATTGTAGTACACGATGTAAATAACGTTAAATGAATTTTCAATATTCGCTTGGAAATTCGATGAGTTACGAGATCGGATGCCCAAAAACTTTAAAAACTTTTAAGTTTACGGCAAGAAAGGTCATCGAAAATCTAATTAACGATTACTTCTGCAATTTACAATTATATTACTTGCAATTAAGAATCATAATAACTTATCAATTTTTCGAATCTAAATTCGTTAATTACTTTATTAATTTAACGTTGATAAAAAGTGACTGTAAAGTCACTTATTTCAAAGTGGTTGATGATTAGAAAATGGAATGAATGAAAAATCGTTTCATCCATAGAAAAAAGTAGGCGATCTCCAACAGGGATCTTACACCGTTCATCGATCAATATTGTACAGTTGAAGAATGAAAATTATATCAGTCGATCAAAACCAGAATTCCCCGGCGCACAGTAGCCGCTATCTCAAAAGAGCGCGTCTCCCCCAGTAACGGACTGGCGGTCGTTCGTTTCTCGCCTCCTAGCAGACACATTTCCCTTGAAATTTATAGCATATGAGGTCGACGTCGCTGAACTTTCCGCACCTACACGCTCGATCCCAGGCAGACACTTCCAAGTGCCAAAAGTTGAAAGACGCTCGTGTACGAACTGCACCCGGGAAAGCGAGCCGCGAGGCAATCAGCGTAAGTCACTGAGCCGAACAAGAAGACTATAGGTAGTCTAAGCTGACTGAGGTGCTTCGACATATATTTGCGATCGCTATTATTTGTTTATCATTTTTTTTACTTCAATTAACCATACGTTATTTAGAATTAAGTAATTTGTTGAATTTAATTTAAACCTATCAACTATCATCCCTCTAAATTTGAATAAGCTAAATTTATCCATATGCGCTTATTTAATGGGCGTAGTCGTTCACTTATTCAAATTTAGAGCGATTGATAGAGAGTAATTGAATGATTGCAGGTTCAAATTGTTTGTTTAATTTTGGAATAATCAAAGTTATCCTCTTTTAAAATTTTTATTAGATGCAATAAAATATCGTTAATGACATCCTGTAGGTTTAAACAAGGATAACGATTCGTTTAATCTCCTACTTCAAAGTGTCATAATCTAAATCTGAAATTTTCTGAATTTTCGAGTTAAAAAATCCAGTTAACGATGAAAACATTGCATCCTTCTTCTGGCCGAACCCACGTTCGCGGCGGCATCGGCTATTATTCACGATTATATTGGCGGAGGGTCGCGATCGGCGCTCAAATTATACATTCGGCTTTGCGCGAGCGCGCGATAATTTTGTGGATTTTTCGCCTCGGCGTCGGGCTTAATCGACGGCTGTTTTTCAAAAGGCCCCACGTGTTTTATTGTAATGCGCGCTCGCGGTCCCGGGAGTTTGAAAAACAATGCGCCGCGCAAAATTATTTACACCCATCGTGTGCCCCCTCGGATCGTTATAAACCGGAGGGAGTAATTTTCGCGTCGTGTGAAAGAGCTATTTTCCTTTACGATCTTTCTTTTATTTAGCGTTATTACACGCATTTCGAAAGTTAACGGCCTCGTTTATATAAGATTCTCGATTATTTGAATTTTTATTATCCGATGGAACGTCTAACATTTAAAAATCTCTTTTTATAAATCATGGAAGCTTGATAAAAAGATAGAAAATTAAGACGTTTAGTGGTTTTTAGGAATGGAGATGTAAATTTTATAGTATAGTAAACATGAAATTTTTAATAAACAAACTTGTACTGTAAAAATTAAGAAATAAAACATACTTACACATTTTTAATTTACTTTCAAAATTTATTTAAGTAATTATATATTAATGATTAAGTGCCAATACTTTATAAATAAATAAATTATTCAGTAGTTTATTAATAAACTGATAATTAATTAACTCAACAATAGAAATAGTCAAATGTTTCTAGCCAGAAACAGGGATACAAGTTAATGACTGATTTATAGTCTCCCGGCTAAATCCGTACTTTATGTGAAGTCTTATTCTCTGCACACAGAGACTGATCTCCTTCTTCATCAACAATGTTCCGGGCCATTTGTTAATCCCAACACCGATTCGAAGCAACAAATCTCCCCTTTCAAAATCTCAACCCCGGCGAATGTATATATAAACGGTAAGCCCGAGGGAGACGTAGCGACGCAACAATCGCTACTCGAATATAGCAACGAGGACTCGCGACTATCAAATATGCAGGCGGGCGGCGGTGTTATATAGCTTAATCTCCGAGGGGCGACTTTCGCTCGCTTAACTATAATTACGCCGCGGCGGTCTGACGAAAGCCCGCAGGCCGAGCAAAAAGTCCGGCCGAGTTGGCACCTCGGCGGTAGGTGAAGAGTCGCGGACTCGCGCCAATCCGTCTCCGCAGCGTCCCTCTCACTCGCTCTCTCGCTAATTCGAGAGCCAGGCCGAATATAAACGTCGCTTCCGTCCGCGAGCCGTAGCCGCGACGTTATCAACCGCCCCTGTTTGTCAGCGGCTCCCTGTCTTGTTCGCACTTTACGCGACAATTATCGAGTCTACTGAGAGAGATCAGTCAAGATCTTGTGGGACCTTTTTTATGAATATTTATTTTAATAGATTAATAAATGTTGTTTTAATCAAAGTTTATAAATATTTAGGTTAATAATTTAAATAAATAGCTATTATAATATTAATGCGTCATGTCAATACTTTAAATTTAATTTAAAAAATTTATAATTCTCTTTTTTTAATAATTTGCTTTTTTCTTTGTTTTAGGTGAGTATCAAGCTGATTTGACACAGTTTATAGAATACTTGGTTGGTCAATCCATTATATTGAGGATACATTGATTTATACAGATAAGGATTTGAGAATTTATTTATAAAAAGTATACGTACAAGTTACTTACATTACTAGAAAAATTGAAAATACTAAAATTTGATTAGTCTTTGAGGTAGGTGGATGCATTTATTTTGCAGTAAAACTATTACTCCTTTGAATATATGAAACCGGTTACAGACCGACATTGAAAAAATGGATACGTAATGCTTTACAAAAATGCATAAATTTCCTATAAATGTATGAAATTTACAGGAAATACAGTAATCTGTGTAGCGAGTCTGCGGCCAAAGTGAATAATATACTTTGTAGAAAATGCACGTAAGACCCCACCTCGCATTAACTTACGCTCCTCTATTATATGTTAGTCTTTTATAATCAAGTAAATGATTGATTTAAATTATTTCCATTTTCATATAGGGGAGAGTGGAACAGTACACCCAGAATATAAAGTAGAATGTATCCAGTTAAAATAATGTAACACCCTATACAAATGTTTTATTTTCGATGAAAGCTACTTGGTAAAAGTTTCATTAAAAAATTAACGAATTTTTTTTAATATTTAAAACGAAATATTCAAATTTTAACACCTATTTAACAACCTATTTGATATTTTTCATAAAATTATTACCTAGTGATTTTCATAAAAAATTAATATCCCACTTCTCTCTTCTCTAAAAGAAAATTGGCAATTAATAGGATATTTGTGTTCTACCTATCCCGTCAAATATGAATATTATCTAATATTACATATGTACCCCAAAATTCCTGCAACTGAAAAATCCCGTCCAAGTTTCTTTGACACATCAACTATATCCCGACACCTCGACACAATTAACCCATTTAAACAATTATTAATAAAGCGCGAATTGAGCGCAAAAACCGAGTGGCCAGGCGAGATTGCACCTCGTCGCTCGGCTTTTCCTCTCTCATTACCGTCAAACAGCCCGTGCAAATATTAAACCAGCCGGCGGCTCGCTCGCGCCAAGAAATTAAGCGATTTTCTACCGAGCGTGGAGAGCGCGCCGGCCTCTAAATGACTGGGATTAATCTGCAAAAGCACGGCGGCCGCGGCGCGATCGCCGCACGGGTGTAAATTTTCATTAAAGACGCGCGCGTACAGCACGCCGCGAATTACGAGCGAGTACTTTCGAATGATTTTGCTGGCGCCGCCCATTTGTTCGCATTCGCGAGCGCGCGCCACGGATCTTCCCGTGTATTTTATTTGTCGCCTATTTTTGTTTGACGGCTGATTCCGACGGCCGAGAGCGAGAACAATTTTAATCGACCTCGCTATTTTTGCGGTAGGAGGTAACTATTAGTATCCCGGACGTTCATTAAAGTTGTATCGCGAACGCAGGTAACGAATGTGTACGTATGGCATAAAATTACATGCGTGTTAAGAAATCGATGTAGCCATTCTTAATGAAAAATGGGTATTAAACTGATAAACTCACTGCGGAATGTGTATAATAAAGTTTAGTTAATGTATATTTATCTGCAATAACTAATTGAACTGATTATAATAGATGCATCGTTGCGTAAGATATAAGAAAATAAAATAGGTATTATCTTATCGATATTAAAAATAGTATTATTTTAATTTATATATATTTAGGATATCTACACTCTAAAAGGGATTAATTATTGTCAATGCACTACCGGACGAACCAATGAAAATGTGCACTGGTTTTCAATGACAATTCAACCACGTAAAACTGTCAAGTACATATATGTAAAGTAAAGTATACTGAAAGTGACAGGATCATCTACCTCGTGCGTAACACAATTGCAAATAATGTGTTTTTATACGATTTACATCTAACCAATTCATTACAAAGACAATTGTCACTCGCCATTGTATCTCTCAAAATTGTAAAGCCGACAGAAAGTGGTCTCGTCAGGCACAATGAAAAATGCGTCGCGACGTCGGGAAATACTTGACTGAACTCCAAAATCAATAGCGCGGCGGCATTCACTCCCGAAATAGTATCCGTCGGCAAGACAATCGCGAGAAGAGCGGACTTGCGTAACGTCGGTCGGTTGAGGTCGCGTTGGAACGCGCTCGATGGTCAGACGACAGACGCAAAATTCGCGAGGCGAACGATGACGTTGGGGGAACGATGCGATGTGGGGGGAGGGGGGGAACGGCGTTGGTGGTCCCGGCGGACGAGCCGCGCGATTCGAAACAATGAATTTACTTCATAAATCTCAATTCAGGCCCCGGGCCCAATTAAGCTTAATCTCGCGAACGCCGCCGCCGCGCGAGCGCACAGCGACGGCGCGTCCTATAATACGGTCCCCTTATCGGCGCTGCTCGACCGCAGTATCGACGATTATCGTCCGCCGAGGCGGGGGCGATCGGCACTTGGAGTCATAGGAGGATGTAATAGTGAATAGATTTAGTTTTTTACGCATTGTCGATGAAGTTTTTTCGAATAGCATTATTAGTAAACGAGGAAAACTACAAAAGTAGTATTATATAGTTTTACTGATTTAAATAGTAAATATAAAGTTATATTGGGCGGATCAAAAATTAAAATTATTAATTTTGATTAATATTATTTTTAATTTTTACATTTCTTTTTTCATAAAATTAAAAATGATTAATTCCTTTAATTTTTTTAAGATGAAATTATAAAGTTTATTTTACAAAAATTCCTACGTTTTTAATTTTGGATGATAGTATAACGTGGCTTAAAAAATATTATTAATAATTCAATTAAGGTAATTTAAACCATTGTTTTGTGTAAACATGTATTCGTGTAAACATGTGTAACATAGATATCCGGTAATTGAGTTTTTGTCTCGAATATACTTTTCAAAGCCTTTGAATGGGATGAGAATTTATTTCAATTGTCGATTCTCGTTGTGCTTAACATACGTATTTACAGACACTTTATATCATCGCTCATTCGCGTAATGATGATGTGAAAGACGCACATTTAAAACCGTAAGCAAAGTGATTGAAGAGTTTTTAGTATCTTAAATGAAATTTTATTATTCTCAATCAATTTTAATTGCGTGATAGAATAGATCTCGCCTTATCCTTTTTATAGGCGATGTCATCATGGAATACATCACTGCGTTTAAAAAAAAATTAACTAACAATTAAGTTTACTTAAATAAAGATATACTTATAAAAATATTAAGTGATGAGGTGATTAAGTGAGTTGTGTTAAAATCTAAATAATTATGAAATCTTAATATTTCCTTGCACCTTTTATTACTAAAGACAATATAACTCTTTCTTATAAAGTAGTATTAAAAAGGAATTTTGAATGCATCATGAAATATTTTTGAAGATGGGACTAAAATTTGTATGTGATATTCTCTGTATGCCTCAGTAGAGAAAAAGTTATAAATCAAAAACTTACTTCAATCATTTTAAAAGCAAATACCAATTTATTCAATGTTCATAACAGACTTTTATAAAAATTAAAATATTTCCCTGTTGCTTGTGTTTGCCACTTTTATATTAGACAATTGAAATATGTACCTATCTAGTTTAAAATACATCACGTAAGAAAAATACATTTTCGAGACATGAATATTTAAAATTATTTAGGTTGAAACACTATCCTCGCTCCTTAAAACAATTTTATTTAAATTTTCGAAAGTACAATATTACTTACTCTTAACTAATATTCCCATGACATTTTAATTTAAACCAGATAAAATTATTACACTCGATAAAATGCTACCGATAAATAGCCCTTAAATACTTTCCCTCGTCGCGAAAATTGGCGTTGCTTCACACCGGCCGTACGTCAGCCTCGTCTCAGCTGTCGCGAACGCCGTAAAAAAGCGCCCGCTCGCTCTGCTCGCGGCAGTTTTCGCGGAAGGCGCTTTCTCGGAGTGTTCCCTCGAGAATCCAGCGCACGCGGCCCCACGACAAATTACCCGAGCGGGCACCGCCGAGAAGACATTCGCAAATCGACGACGATCGTCATATCGAAGTAAATTGTTGGGACGCCGAAACAGCGGGAGCGCGCGCCCGGCATTCCGTGGGTCATTTAAATGGCTGATAATGATTTGTTTTGAAGCCTTGTTATTCAACAGTGTGCCGCGTGCTTTACTGGGAAGCGATCACGCGCGCTTGCTTCGAGATCTCGTTTTCCGAAGGATTGGCGACTTACGTCAAAATTGAGAACTCGAAGAGAGAGTTTATAGTTTTTTGTCTGAACGACTGATTGTCGACGGGAAAGATGATAGTGGCACAAGGAAAAGCAGTAATAATAATTATTGAGGAATAGTATAATAGCTAGTTTTAAATGTAAAAAGAATGAGGGATAGCATTTCATTTTGCATCAAAGAGTAATTTAGTAAAAGTGACGGTAGGATGATTATACTCAAAGAAACATTTTTTTACGATTCTCAGTAATATCAACATGATAATTCAGAGGTATCAATTAGATCATGTAAACAATTTTTGATAAATTTATTACTGTAAAATCTTTTGTAAACATTTAAAAAAGTTATTAACGGGATGTCAAACCCTCGTGTAGGAATCTGCATTATCAGCATAAGCATTTTATTTTATTATTGAAAATGAAAAACATTTATCAAAATTTGAAACTGTAAAAAAAATTTCAGCCAAATTACATCTATGAATGGCTTCAGGAAATTGTTTGAAAATTTTTCAAATAATTTCGTGAAGTTCTCTATGAATGAAAAATTTTCAAACAATATCCTGAAGCCATTTATAGATGTAATTGGCTGAATTTTTTTGTACAGTTTCCTTACACAGTTGCGGAGGGCAGTAAGTTGGCCAAATTTTGAAAAATGATTTTCATTTTTAATAATAAATAAAATGATTATGCCGATAATGCAGATTCCTACAAGAGGGTTTGACATTCCGTTAAGTAAAGAACTTATATCATCGAAATGAATTGATCAAATTACTTTCATGATATTACCACTATGGATTTTAGTAAAGATTAAACAATGTTAAATCAAAGTTCTTTCGTAATCTCTGAGAGAAATCTTAGTATAAAATCAGTAGGCAATGTTTTTTAACAGTACAGCGAGGAAAATATCATATAAACTCAAGAAATTTGAAAATAATAAATGCTGTTACATTCAATTAAAAAGTCATTATGCAACCTAATTTGCAAATAATTTTGCTGCGCTCGCGAACAACAGTGATAATTTACACGAAAGCTGAAAAATTCACCCATTGACCTCCTAAGTGCGTAACTTTTCTCTCCAAGCGCAAGCACGTCAAGAATACTCATTTCGCCAAACGTTTTCCAGCGTCCCTGCAACCGGCCGCGGGACAAAAAAAAGCCGATTAATTTATCGGCGCGCGAGTCAAAAGTGATTTAAGCGCAGATTCATCATGAATAATGGCCGGATTCGCGGCCGTAAAGCGAGAGGATCAAAACACAACTAGTACCTCGTCACACGCGGTCGGACCGTCCGAGTATAATATTCGCGACGGGCGCGCCGCCTCGACTATTCGAAGGCACGAAGAAAAAGGCTCGACAGGACAATAAAAAAAAGAAGAGTATGTATATCGCGCGAGACATCGCTCGCCCCGGGGCTCTCCCGGCGAATAATTAATAGCTTAATTTCCACCTTTCAGGAAGTCGTTCCTCTGGCGCGCCTCGCGGCCGCTCCCCTTTCCCCGCGCCTTTCGCTCGCGCGCGGACCTGAACCGGCGCGCCTCGCCCGCCAACGGCGAAGACGAAGAGGATGACGAAGGAGTTCTCACCCACATGACACTCGAAACGTATCGAGTATCGCCGGGCGGCCGACCCGTGAAATATGCCCAGACTTCACCTCGGGCCATGTAATAAAAACTTTAATGTCAACGATATGTATAAGCCCCGGCTCGCTTTTCAGCCTCAATTTATGGTCCAATTGCAAATATGACCTGCGTCGAATCAATAAACGTCTAATGCGCGCAGCCGTCTATCTGACTAAAGACTTATGCGCTCTAACTCCGATTTTCTCCTCTTCGAGCTGTTAAACGCTTCGTTTTTTTTTAAAGCAACAATGAGATTTTTATGCGAAACGAGGTTTAAGGTCCAGTAACTTTATTTTCTAGAGTAATACCAAAATTACAGTCGATAGTTTTTAAGTGTTTTATTCAATTTTAAAAAGTAATAAACGGTAGTGTATTAATTCTTAATGTAGACAACCTCTTTGACCACTAAAAGGAAAATTTTCACGTGTCAATATTACGAATCAGCTTTAAATGCAATTCGACGATTTTAAGAGGCTCGCAACATCCATAGTTATTTGTCAGGGAGATAAAATGTTGAGAATGACACGAGACCGGACAGGACGTGTATCCGTCTTATGACGCAAGTCTGCAAGAATGCCTCGCGGGATTCCAAAATTGTGGCTTCATTGTGAGAGGCCCACAATGGGCTGCGCTGATATCAGATTCTCTCGGGCACACGCGGTCTCACATTACAGATTAATTCCCATCTGTTTACCTGGATTTTCGGGTTTAGACGCGCGAGACAAAATTAGTCGCCGTGAGATCGACCGGGCGCGATGACTTTGGGCCGGAAAGGACTCGCTAATTTCGACGCTTAATGTGTTTGCGAAATTTATTTCAAGCTATAATACGCATCGTTTAATTTGATGATCCTTTAGTATATACCATATTAGTTTGTATAAATTTAGTTGAAATGCACTTAAAATTAATTGAAAAAGGTGTGGCAATTGAGTTTCATTTTTGTGTATTGTCAATAACCGTAATTCGTTTCTTCATTTTATAATATAATGTAATGATTCAGAAAATTGCCGTTTAGTTATTCGGTATACCGGGAAGCCTTCTGCACTTTGCGCAGCAATTACAATTATTTTTTAAAGTTTATACTACAAATGTGATTTCTATTCACAAAAGAGGCAGTATATAAGCCTTATGGCAATATAAGTAGCCAAATATCAATTTCTAGATTTTACCCAAATTCATTCCTAAGAAATGAAAATGGAGTAAACGTTATTTTACGATTTTATTGATATCTTCGAAATTTCAAAATCTGTGACATACACTTTCTGCCTGTGAAATAATCAAACGTAAATTCTGCTCTTAATGGAATAAACGCGTTGTTTTGTTTCTTTCAAATAACATAAGAAATATTGCTTTTTTTATAAATGCAATATTTAACGACAGTTTTATTATTCTGAAGTTAATAATACCATGTTCATTTCGAACGTGTACAATTACTGCATTTAATATCTACAAATTTTGAGGTCTTTGCAATATTAGTCCGTGCAAATCTGTGACGGTAGACGCTAGTAATAGATACCAGACTAGTCTAAAAAAAAAGGTGACGAGTCAATCACGCTCGAGAGAAGCAACTCCGCGTAAGCTAGCAGCGAATTTGTCAGGGTAGCCCGAGTGCAATTTGCCGCGCCCCAGCTTTGTATGCTCGGCCTGGCAAGCCGGTGGCGTATTTTCGGCGCGCGAAATTAAGATGTATCGCCGAATCTGGTGCGGGTAATTTGCATGCGTTGCGACGCCCACGCGGCGAGCGTTACACGGCCCACCCGCGCGATAGTTCGCTCTCTCAGCGCGTCGGGGGCCTTTATCGCGGTTCTCTCACCTACTCCTCGCCGCGTGGCCGCTTCCCGAAAAATTTACGCCCGCCTTATCCGCCCGCGCGACGCGCCCTCGCTGCCTCGTAAAACGACGGGGCCCGCTACCTCGGTGGCGACTGATTTTTTGCCTTCGCCGAAAAGCTCTCGGGACGTTGAATGAAGATGTAAGCTGTTGCTGATAATGCTATCCTTTATCTGGTTGCTGTAATGCTGAATTATTTTCATTGATACTTTACAGTTTTCGCATTTGCATAAATATTCGCTGGGAAGATGTGGGTAAACAAAAGCAAATAAAGTTCTGGTAACCTTGGGAATACCGCGCGCTCGAAGATATCTGAAACGGTTTTGTCCCCTTTGCCGCTTGAGTCGCAGTGTATGGGAAAATCGAATTTTTCTTATTGTTTTTTTCGTCAGATTTTAAAATCGTTGCCGTGTTCGAATGGTAATTGGCGTTGAGTAAGACGTTACCACGCAAGATCATTGAATCTGCATTGAAATGACTCTTTTATAGTAAGCCTTACATTGCAAGTGAAAATTTAATGTCATAATAATGTATACTTACAATGTCCAGTTGAGGCAGTTTCCAATATCAGATGGGGAGGATTTCCTATATGGAAGACAATAAAAGATAATTTTTATTCATAAAATGCGTGAATATTATAATCTTTTAAAACGTTCTGAGCGTTGCGTTTGAGTCTTGTGTAAAAATCTTGAATTTGCTGCTCGTTAGTAACAAACCTGACGATTGAATTATTAAATCAACGGCAAAATTTTAAATAAATCAAGAAATGTAAGTATAATTAGTTATTGTATTTTCAGTGGCATTTGATTACAAAGATTGATCTTATAATAGCATGTATTATAACTGGAGCAACGAAGTCGTTATCGGGAAAAATATCATAGAATCCCTCTAGCGGTATTAATTGCACCATTTTATGATCCGGGTAAAAAATAAACTTATTATTCTTTTTTTCGTTGCATAAAACACCAACTGCATCGCAATAATGAGTTTCCGTCAAGAGAATATTCAAATTTATTATCTGAAAATCGCATGAATTATTCCCTGAGTCAAAAAGCTGCGATGTTTGCAGTCCAAAAAATTAAAAAGAAGATGAAAAATGCAAAAATCTAATTACAGACTACTTTTACTGATAACAAGTAATTTTTAAATAGATTTCGTAATCATGATATTACAACTTTTCGTGATTAAAGTTAAAAGAATCGATTATTACGATTTCAAATTATAAAAGGATTAAAGAGTTATTTCAAAAAATAAATAATTATCTATAAAAACTTCCTTTTTTCAAGAAGCCTCATCAAAATATTTCCATAAGATGTGAAACCGGGTGAATAAAATTTAATACCTTCAGGGATAAGCGAATGACTTAGGTACCATAGTAGAATTAGAATTAGAAACGAACTTTGGTGACACAATTTCGCGGAGTCTGCACTTCCGTCTGGCTTTTATCTGTCGCGGCCATGACCAATTCTTGCGCTTAGATTTGCTTTCGATAGCACTATGTTTTATTCATAGACATAATACTCACTTAGTTGCCTTTCGTTTAGAAGATCCAATCTTTTTTCGCACCGCTATTTGATTTCTATTTTCACGTGCCTTTGTATATTTATTTTCTAACAAAGGATAGTATCTTTCACTGTCTGCATTCAAATGTCACTGTAAAAGTTCGTTAATGAATTATTTTGCAGAATTGACAATACGTCACAGAATATATTGTCATCAACATAAATATTTTATGTTTAAGTTTTCTAAATTTTCTACACACTCGAAAGGTAAAAGTTTTTAGTCTAGAAAATTTCCCACACTTAATAATGAAATTGTAAAAGTCTTTTTAAATTGAGTTGTATATTATTTAAAAAAAATTAAGGATATATCATTTAACATAAAAGATATTGTTAACTAGTGACAGTGTAATCGTAAAGCTTTTCTATTTTTGCATAAATCGCTTTTCCATAAACACGTGCACACCATAAAGTATAATCCTAGCATGAAATGCTTGTATCAAGCATCCATAACTGCCGTCGGCTAGCCTTACGTTCTAAATCACAAGATATGATTACTTATCCGCCTTATATTCATCCGTACTTCGAGCCTGCTCGAATCGACCCCTCCGGAAGCGTGTAAGCAAGCAGTACAAATTCACGAGAGTTTCTGGGAGGGTAACGAATCGGCGGATTGCGCGTTTGGTCGATCAGACGCGTGCCGCGCGCATAAATATGTACGAAATATGCGCCGAGCCGCGGCCGACTCAACCCGCACGGTATATTAACACATTAGACTTGGTTCGCGTGCCAAACCCCCCTTGAGTGAGCGAAGGGTGGCCGACGGACCACCAGCGCGGGGGAGTCGGGCGAGGGTGCAAGGGTTGCAATAAGTCTCTGCTCGTCTGTCTGTGACAAATCGAGAGCAAGCTTTGAGTCGGAGGCTGGTGAAAAGGGCTTCTTTGCAGGTGGTAAAGTACAAAGGGGTGAATTCTTTTTGTCGCATGAGTATTAATTGATTTGCTGTAGTTAAAATGTACTTCTTTTTCAAAAGTATGGCTTGTGTTCGGTAGTAAATAATTTCCATCGATGAATTAAAAATTGTATTTCGTGAATAAAATTAATTAATGAACTTAATTCCTAAGATTGTACATTTATAAATTAAGTTAAATTCTTTTATGCAATGTATTTAAAAATTTACTTATCTACTTGTTAAAAGATATAATGTTTTCAAAAACCAATTGTCAATCATTTTTCAAAATTAATTACTTGGATGTTTTTCACCTCAAGCACTTGACATAAATTGATAATAAAGCAATATTTTAACAAAAACATCTATTATAAGATCGCGAAGCATATGTTTGATTGGTAACAGCTAAGTAATAATCTATCTTTGGGTTAAGTCACGGGGAATGAGGGACTAGAAGTAATTTAACATTAAATTTTGACAGCAAAATAACCACTCAAACGGATTCGCTAATCTTTACCTTCCTCTACTACAAAAGTCATAAGGGAACTTCCAAAAAACCATGTGCGCGCCTCGTAAAATCTAAGCAGAAAACATTAAGGAAACGGTTTCCTTCTAACCCCAACATCAATCACGAAAGACAAGCGGCAATCAAAAGTATAACGAGCGGCTCATATACACCATCCGCTCGAAAATACACTTACTTACCAATCTCTCGCGTAATTGAAAGCGATATTGTATGTGGATAAAAAGGAAGTCGATTATCAGTCCATCCGCGCATCGTCTTCCTCTTACCAATTAATCTCTTTTCGTTAAAATCGCCAAGTAGAATAGAAGCCATAACAATTTATCTAAACCATTTTAGTTTTACGGTAATTGTCTTGAAGAATCGTGTATGGGAATTTCTAAAATTAGTACCTTGGAATTTTTTGATGTGCCGGAAACTTCGATTTTTTGTAAAAATTAAAAAATCGAAGCGTACACATTTTTTAAATTCTAAAGTGTAAAAAGAAAATTGAAATAGATATTCTAGAATTAATCTTCCTACAGTCTATTGCCGAAAAGTTGTTCTTCCGTCGAGCTTCACATGTGATGTGTAAAATTTTGATTTCCATGGTTCATTGACCAAACGATTAGTTGGCAAAAAATGTTGCCAGTCCTTTACTTCGATCGTAAAGAAACTACTTGTCAGCAATTTCGCGAAACAGAAGATTGTCGGGTCTTTGTCGCGGAGCAACAAATGAGAAATTCCAGGGTCACGTCTAAAAGTCACGTGAGTAATAGCAAAAGAATGCAAAAAAGAAAGAAGAAAAGAAAGGGCGAAGGAGGTCGCGGTCTCAAAAGACGCGGATGCGTAATGAAGGAATCCGATCATTCATTAGAAGCGGTTGAACGGCCGCGCCTCTGAACGGCGCAAAATTTGACGGAGGCGCGCGCGCGCGTGGCGCAGCAGCCGCCGGCTGAGAGCCGCTGCCGGCCACACACACTCTCCTCGGTGGCTCCAATTAAGCGAGCAACATTAATTTCAACCACCCGGCCCCGCAGTTATCTCCTTCTCTCCTTCGCCTCCTCTTTTGCTCCTTCTCTCCTCGTCGCGCTTCTTTTCTCCGTCTCTCTCGCGTTCGCCCTCCTCCTCCATCTCTCCCTCCTTCCCTCTCTCTCCTTTCATTCTGCACTTCCTATCCTGTCTGCGCTTGTCCCTCGCACGTGGCTTTCGTCGCGCTCTCCTTCTTGCTCTACTTTTTCTGCGCGCTCGTCCGCGCCTCTCTCGCCTCTCTCCCCACTCGCCAGCTATCTCTCTCCTCCTCGTTCTTTTATTCGATAATTGCCGTACTTAGTATTGCTATTTTTCTCGCGAACAGCGAATGGTCCCCTTTTGGAATTCCGCACGCTATATGCGAGAAACATCTCGTGAGAGGCGGAATATCGCGTTGCGATCGAGCTTTTCTAAAATTTCGCGAGCTTTGCAATTTTTTTCTGCGATACGCTAATTTATTCTTCAATTTAGAGGCCAATTTAGTTTTTACTGAAATAAAGCTTTTATTAACCTTTTTATATCATATAATTAATTATTTTCAATTTAGATCACTTAATAAATTACTCTAGAAATACATAATTTATTTAATTTGTTTATATGTGACGAAAAATGTTTTTCTTTGAATTTATTTAATAAATAAATTGTTATAAATTTCAGAATATTTCTGATTTTAAAATTTGAATAAACAATGCTCACTTTTTCGCATTCAGATAGAATTAGCTGTATATTTCTATAAGAACTAAATAACTTTAAAATAATGTTGATAGTACCAGGACGACAAGATCATAATCGATCGATTAAAAAAAATCCCACATCACGTCGGCCGGTAAATTATCACCATCGCGTAACCGCGCTACGGCGACCGCAGTTTATTGCTTCATTCCGATAGTCGGGTGTTCATTAGAACTTCCAACGGCTCTCGAGTTTCACTCGAAATTGCGCGACCGGATTATTATCGGTCGGGCCTCGTTACCATTGTTTAATTAAGCCTCGGCTTGATTTATCCGCATCGGTAATGAATTTTCCATCACCTGGATATTTTCCCGTAGCGGCGCTCGTGACGCTTCCATTTGTCAGGGCTTACGGTTTTACCTCGAGCGATGCCGGTGCCTCTGAACTTTCAGGCTGACGTGGCCTCGTGACGTGCCCTTTACTCCCTCGGCTCGTGACGTTGACACGCGCGTAAGTCTGCCGTTCCGCCGCGATTGCGTTCCGTCAGCTTTTTGCGTCTACGCGGGCGTTTAACTAACACTAGGAATTAGAGGATCGTACAAGCGCTAGCTTCTGAAAGCGAGTCGCGTTTGATGTAAAGATTATCACTGTCGGAGCGAGCAGTACAGAGAGTAAATTGGAATCATAAAACTTTTATGTAAGATTCCTTTTATAAAAAATTGGACTTTGTAAAAATGTTTGTAAAAAATGAACAGATATTAATAATAACTCAATCACCTACTTGAGAAAGCTTTGTGTTATCATTGTTCCCTACTGAAAAAAGTCAGGTGAGATCTCAGGTGAATTCTCAGGTGAGATCTCATTTAAAATCTCATGCCAAAACC
>JAXIUT010000048.1:15267171-15278335 GCA_035586675.1 Eurytoma californica | reverse complement strand
CTATGAAATTTGAAAACAAAGTTTAAGCATCACATAACAACCAGTTTATTCTCATAATTATATCCTATTACTGTGTTGGTTTAGAAAACTAATTTTTCATAGGAAGCTTGAAAATTTTAATTTGAAAATTGTTATCCTTAACCTGCTCGAATTAAAGCTCTAAAATCTAATTTAGTTATTTTTCACCTTAATTTAACTGGAGTACTAGAATGCAACCAAGTATGGGTAACAGTAAGGTGTATTTTGAACCAATTCTAAAACTGTACTATGCTATTATCTGTACTTGTTTCTTTCTCTCCTCTAATAAGATCTAAATGCATCATAATAATAGAATCGAATGATAATTTGTACGACATATAGTGAATTTCCAAAAAAATTTCGAATTTCATTTTCAAGATCCTCCTATACTTAGGTGCAGAACCGCCTAACGCTAATATAATATGTCTGATTTACGCTGCAGATGACCTGAAGTGTTCAGTCTGAGATATAGGCTGATAAAGCATAGGAAGGCCCGTGTCGAGATTTACCTTCAACGCGCCAATTGAAATTCACAACCATTACCCGCGGCGCGTCATTGATTCTCGCAAATTCTACGCCCTGCAACGGCTGCAGTTAACGATGCACTCGATGTCCATTGTTTTTCAGATCTGATTCTTCGGAAAATTTTACGATTGCAATAGTCCGGGGATAAGCGATCCGGTGCACTAAAGTATTACGCTTATAGAATGCGGAAATTTATTGTGCATACCGACTGTTTCACAGTTATAAACAGAAAATGCATCGGTGAAATCGGTTGATAATTAAATAAAGCATAAAGATAGAAATATCTAAGCGATTTGTTTAATTTTATATAAAAGCTTCTTTCAGTTTTAGCGGCGATACATCAGTGTTAAATTGTGTAGGAAAACATCTTGATTGAGTATAAATATCTTGTTACTTCATGAATTTATTCATAAAGTAGCAGTTATAATAAGAAGACTTAACGAGAAAAACTTTTTCCAGCGATTAGTAGAATTCAATAAGACGCTTATCTTACTTCTTTTACCAATTCTTTTAAATTTTATTAAGCATATTTTTTATTACTATTTCGAAAACTGCTGGAATCACATAAACCATTATGTAAATCTTTTTCGATGCAGTGTATCTGTACAACTTTTAACATTCAAATTTATTTGAAAATTTTATTTTTTATAATCATTTGATACTTCAAAACTACCTATCGACCAACAAATACAAATATAATACATACCATCACATTTTTAAATAATTTCACAGTAAGAAATTTAAAACTCCTAACATAAATCTTCGTGTAAAATTTCGTAACTAGATGTTATATAGATCTATTAAGTCGGTACTAGAAAATTTGAGTTGACAGCTTACAAACAGGTTTTCAATTTCGCACACAAAATTATTAAATAGAATATTATTATCTAACTTTTCACAAAAACTTGAAATTAATGTTGACATTCTGAATGAAGACTTTTTTTAATACCTTGTCATTTCAAACTCCACGCCATATCACCCAACGCGAATGTCCATTCCAATCCATGCAAAGCTAAAACGAAAAGACCTTCAAAGTTCAAAGCTCACGTTCCCGTATCCTTCAAGGTCCAAGAAACTGCATCCAAAAAAGTACGTGAACCATGTTACACACGGCGAGGCTAAAGCATGAATTATGTGATTGCAGGTCCACGAACGAGGCGGCCAAAGCGAGCGACCGAGCGACCGCTGGCGACGGTGCCAGAGGAGAAGCGGCCGCGCACCGCGTTCAGCCCCGAGCAGCTGGCGAGGCTGAAGCACGAGTTCGGGGAGAACAAGTACCTGAACGAGCAGCGGCGCCAGTCGCTCTCGAAGGAGCTGGGCCTGAACGAGGCGCAGATCAAGATCTGGTTCCAGAACAAGCGCGCCAAGATCAAGAAGGCCAGCGGCCAGCGCAACCCCCTCGCGCTCCAGTTGATGGCGCAGGGCCTGTACAATCACTCCACCGTACCCCTGTCCAAGGAGGAGTTGGAGCAGGCCGCCGAGCTGCAGGCCAAGTAAACCACGGGCTCGAACGAGAAATTAACCAAAAATTCCACGTCAATTCCGCGCATGAGTCCTTTTAGCTGAGTCGATAGTGTCTTTAGGTTGACTTTTTCGAATTAACTGTCATGAACTTTCATCTGAAACTAATGTACAGATCAGCATTTTGTTTAAAAAAATTTTAAATTTATTTAAGTTTCTTAAAAATTTTACGATAGTGTAATGTTCTATCTCTTTATAGTTAACGAAAGTGTAGATTGAATTTTATATTGAGTTTTCTATACAAGTCTGGATGAATCACTATAGTTGAAGATAAAGTCAACCATAAGACCATATTATTGGAGATGGCGTGTAGGACATGTCGGTTGTATAACGAATGAAGACACAGTGTTCTTCGATCGAAGTTGTTTTAGCAGTTTCGTTGAAAGACATTCGAGTCATTAGTTTCAAGTGGAGATAAAGCGCGGACGATGAAAAAGTAGGAGGCAACAGTTCCTGATAATTATTGCACTTGAAACTGCATTTTATTCTGAAAATCGTGGACGTTTTTAGATTTCGTTTAGTAGAGGCAAGGAGAGTTGAGAAAAAAAAACAAACGCGAAAATATCACAGCATTGATATTTTTCTATCGCGTTTCGAGTCAGCGATTAGAGATGTTTAGATTTTATTTAAATTTACTGAAAAAATGAGTGATATAAAAAGAAATCGTATTAATTCGAAAATCTTAGACGTACTTTAATGATATTTCTTCATTCGAAAGGTTACCTCAAACTTTAAAAGTTGTAAAAATAAAGGAAAAGAAACATTAAATTACCAGTGCCATTTTCTTAACGATCGCGTTATGCAAACATCACGGAAAACCTGATTGTAAGCAAAATTTCACTGTCTCGGAATAAAAAGAGTTTTTAAACTTAATCGCAACGTACTTTTCTTTAGGAATTAAACTCGATAGATTATCTTGTACAAATTCGTTCTGTCATCTATAAATAAAGATTCAAGCGATGTTTGTAAGATGAAGAATTTATTGGTAATAATTTAGTGATGTCAAAAAATATTTCCTCGCTATCTCTGGCTGTTTTTAAATATGAAAGTTTATTAAAAAAAATGAGCAGACTTGAATAGCGTATGCCGTTTCCCGGTGAAAATGATTCGTATTTGATTCGCACTCAGTGAATGAAAAAACAAACCAAAGTTTGAATCATTGAATTTAGGGATGCCGACAAAAAGTAAGATAATAAATAAGAATCAATAAGCTGTCGTAAAAATAAATGTTGAAAAATCTTGTAAAATTATATCCCTTATCACGTTATATTACTTTTTCATCCACCTCTGTTTCGTTCGATTTTTTATATGCATGTGTTTTTTTTGTATTTATCATCATCTTCGTCTAATGGCAGAATAATAGATTTTCATAAACACGAGAATATGGGAATGTTTTTGTGACAGAACTGAGTTTTTTGCATAAAACAAGCAGGAAATTACTTCGCGAGTATAGATTTCGTTAATTTATTGTAAAATAATGTAAAATAACTTCGAGCGATGATGTAATTGCAATGTGCAATAGAAACCTTATGTATAGCAAAGTACCTAAAAAAAGGCGAGAGTTGGCCAAGAAAAGCCGGCGAATCGACGATTCTTATAAAATAATCAACTTGTACATAAAGCGCCGATTTCGGTGTCATTGCTTATAGACTGTTCGAAATAATTTAGTTATTTATTTACCGATTATACATAATAAACAGAGAAGCCACGTACCACGTGTAAGTGATACACGTTCACCCAAAAGTTTGTACGTGAAAAATTATTTAAAACGTGATTAAATATTCCCATTATGAATCAGAAACATCGTATTTTTATTATTTTCTTCAATTGCACTCCAATATCCACATTTTTCATATCCTACTTTCATCACCCTTTATATTTTTCATACCCTTATACCTTATAATTAAGTTTAATTTATATTTACAACAAAAATAGAAAGTTTAATTTAACTTACAGAAAATATAAATATTATCGCAGTTATTGTTTTTAATTTGTAAAAATTATGAATACATTTATTTCGAAGATTTTTTTCATAGAATTCATGGCATTTAATATGCATGACTTTTAATATTTGATTGTAATGTTAGCTTTATAAATGTTTCCTGAGTTTATCAACAATTATTTTTTTGAAGAATATTTCTTAATCTTCACGCTGTGTACTTACTGTAAGTGAAAATTTTTGTTTTTATAAAGCTCATTCTTTTTATTATCAAAATAAGGTAAGCATTTTTCATCAAATTTCTTTTTAACTAAAGAATTATTTATTTTATTTTTTTTTTACAAAAGATTTTTCTTCATTAACGTAGAGTAAATCGTTTTTGCATCGAACAAAAGTTTTCGTAAAAATCGCCGCATCCAAGAAAACTCAGGCAGCATCGTTCGCCGCAGGGAATAAACGGCGTACCGGCGCACTTCAACGGCGGCTCGGCCCCTAAAGGGCAATCAATAAAGTAAACGCCGCGGTCACGGAGCGTTAGCGTATAGTCACAGAAGAAGCTTCGGTTAGCCTCTCATCTTAGGTAAGTGAATTATTTCCTCCCCCGCTCGCCTGTAAATATAAAACCCTCGCGGGGGAATTGGAGGGTCGCCACGTGAATAGGCAGGGGGGCGAAGCCGACGATAATAACTGCCCTCGCGGAAAATCGCAGACGCGCAGGCGGGGGTGGCGGCGGCGGCGGCAGCCGGTCTCGCGTAGGCTCGGCGCGCGTTACGCGTCGGGGCGGGTCGATGCGCGGGGCCGGGCGCGCTTGGGCATGCGCGCGCCTCCCCCCCTCCTCACCGCCTCCCCCGCGCGGCCGCGCGATATCAATTGATTTACGGTCGAAAGGTGGCCATCGCTGATATCGAGCCGGCCACGCCCACGGCGCCCGCCAGCTCGCGGACCGATACGATCCCGGATGCCTCGCACCTCATTTAACTCATAAGCTGCGGCGCAACGGCGGAACTTTAATCTCCGGTCAGCGGCCAGTCTATTTTCTGCATCAGTTGAAAAGGGAGCCGCCGATGGGATTGAAACACCCCCTCTCCGGAAGAGCTTCACCCTCGACGAGAAAATTGTTTTTTTATTTTTTTATTTTCTTTAATGTTTCGATATGGTAGCAATAAAATCTGTTATAATATGACTGTATTAATTTTTTTTATTAATTTCAAAATTATTAGAACAATGAATTTTTCCTCATGCTACTTTTTTAAACTTAACTCTATAATCACACATGAAAGTATATATGTACCTTTTGCAAGTAGTTATTGTAATTTAACACTTGATACTCTACCTTGAAACTATATCAGCTGCAAAAAACATATTATGACATGATTTTTTAATATAACTATGATTTTTTAATATAACTATAAATTAACTATGATTTTTTAATATAACTTACGATTAATTATTTAACACCTATTAATTTGTTTAAAAATAAAACTATGTTTAAATAATGAATGTCCGAAAAATGGATATCAACCATAACTGTTCTGCTTTTCTTAAATTGTCATTTTGGTTGATGTGCGATCGTGAAATGCTTATCGGTTTTCTTGGTTAATGGCACATATCGGACCTCATGATAAATGGATTTTACACCTGTAGTTTGAGTGCGTAAAGTGTTTCGCAATGTTCTAATACCCGTAAGTGTTGCCGGAGGATAAATGATGCTTGATATACTTCAACCGGTTGAATCCCTATGAACTTCTACGTTTCGAGCGCTATGCGATTTGGTCAAGAAAAGTTGAAATTTATAAATTACTATAGGCACTAATTTATGCGTAAAGTAAAAATAAAATTCATCGTGAATTTGATTTGTTTTTCATTTATGATAAAATTTAAAACCTTAACGTATCTTCAGCAAATATTTAGATTGTACATTTTTTAGTAGTTTTTTCAATAAATCAGTTGCTTGAATAACATCGTTCATTAACTCCAGCTGATTGAATATCAAACTATAATCGATGCACATTGTTTCTTCTTATCTATATTTTACTCATCAGTAAAGATGTCGCTAATTGAAATCTTGAATAACGCAACGTTTACATGAAGAATAATAAATATATTTGGTTTAAAAACGACTCATACTTTAGTCCATACCATTTCCTTTTTCATAGACTTTTGCCTAGGGCAGAGAATCAAAAGGTTACTTTATTGGTTCTAAGTATCAACCGATGATCGACTATGTTTTAGATATTTATACGCTATTTTTCGTAGGCTAAAACACTGAAAACAGATGCAATTCACCTGGCCGAACACTTTCTTGAGAGCATAAACATCACTTGAGCGATCGTCGAAGTTTCATATGTTGAAGTAAATCAGCTGTTTTACTTTATGGAAAACTCCACATCTGGGGGGGGGGGTCTTAATGAGGGGGAATTTCCCCGGTACGGAATTTCCCCGTACCTTCCGTTTCAGGGCGGGAACAACTCGATATTAACGTTTATTGTCATTTATGCACTGAAAGGGATTCGGTGTAGCAACTAAACTTGGGTCAGACGTGGTCATCGACATTCGGCACAATGCGTACGCTGAAAAGGGACAGCTACTGCTCTTTTCGTGCGTGCAGCGGCTAGAGATCGCTGCCTACCTGCTGGCTAGAGCACTGGCTATACTGAATCGGCGTACAGGTAGTGCCGTTCTACTACCTTACTTCAGCGTAATTAGCCGAATCCTGTTCAGTGAAGCGTCGGTCAGTAAAGAGCAGGGCAAGCCGGTCCTGGCGATCAGCGCTAATTACGTCGGTAATTGGCTACATTATCTCTATTGACAAATTGAAAACAAATGCAAAAATTCATATAGATTATTTTTTAATTGTTCGGTACACAAAATACAACTAAATACAATTAATTTATATTATTATTTTTATCTTTTTATGTAGATGTATATAATTTATTTTAACAATTAACTAAGTTATACTCAATTAACCTTTGAATATATTTTTTTACAGTAAGATAATAAATTTAGAATAGAAATATGATAAGCAAGGATATAGACATAACATGTTACATCCAACGGTACAGAATAATGTACATGAACATTAACCATTAGGATAGTAGATGTACTAATTAATTTCTCTGAACTGGTAAGAAAATTATTTACTTGCAAATATTATTCACAATTCTATTAGAATTTATTTAAAAAATGAATCCCCCATATATTTCATACCATTATTCCATACTAATTAAAAAGGCGTGTTTTTATTTTTCCACAACAATTTGTGGAAACAACCAAAATTAATTAAACGCGTCGCCTTAAAAAAGACCAATACAGCGTTTACAGTTCCGAATAATGAAATCGCCTCGAGTTGACAAATTCTCCGCTCGTATCTACGAAGCAGCGCAATAAGCATTCTGCATTTTCGTGGAATTTAAAAAAGGACGAGTGGTCCACGTCAGCCTTAAGATATCGCGACATCGCGACTCAGCCTTGTAGAAATATTTCGTCCACCCACGGTCCTCTCCGTTGACGCTTTGTTACCGAAAGCCCATAATTAATAGGTGGTATTAAATTTCGAGATAATCGACATGCTCGCGAGTTGAGGAAAATCCATGAGACTTCCGCTTCTGCTCTCGCAGGGGTCAGCTCCTTGGGAGATATCGGGTATCGAGTCCCCGGCCCGGAGGCGCCGATATTTTCAAATGTCAGCCTTCAGAAAACGGAGATAATAGCGGACACTGGGACGAGGCTAGCGCCGGCGTACGGTAGCAGATTTTTAGGGTTCGTGGCGTGTACGCGTCGTTCCATAGACTATTTTCGAGAGAGGAACAAAGCAGTTTATCTTGTCGCGTAGACCTCGTCTCCGCGTCTCCTGGAAAAAAAGGAAACTATCGTCAGGGCCTTTTAAACGCGTCACAAGGGTTTTACCGGGATCGATTTATACCGGGTGCGAGGCTAATCTTTGAACATTGAATTATTAATCGAGGCTGCTCGAATAAAAGATGCTGTTGAATGGTAGTTATGGCGATTTTCGAGATGATTTATTGAGGTATAGTGCCAAATTTATGAATAAGATGTGCTCGTGACGCCTTTGAAGTTGATATATTTTTTCAGAAGCTTATCATTCATTGATAAATCGAATATTTTGACTGGATAATTCTTTCAAACTATGACAAAATCAAATGTTTGCTTGAGAGGTTTAGTAGTTTTGCGATTTGATAAATGTACCGAACGAAGCATTCTTTCAAAAATTTTTTAACTTATTAAAGCTGATTTATTTCTAAAATTGAATAACGCATATTTGTGTTGATTGCAGTAACACGTTTCTGGAAAAATGTTAACTTCATAAGTGCGTGCATTAAAATATAACAGCACAGCAATGAAGTAGGTATAAAAAAAACATTTAGTAGGTAGAAATAAATGTTCGGTAAAACAAAATGTTGAGAAAATGATGTACAAAGCACTTTTTAAACTAAATAATGAGGGGACATCTTATAAGTAATCAGAGGCACATCCGTAAGATAGATGCAATTTGTCTATCTGCAGGAACAGGAGACGTAGGGGCGCAAGATTAAATGCAGCCAGTTTATTTAAATCACGAACGATCAGGTTAAACATTTCACAACGGGTCAAGAAGTCCAGATTTTTGATGCTGAAAAATAGGAATGCGTCACTTAAGGACGTGGGAGCTGGTTAGGAAGGGGGGTCCTCCCGGACGGGAGAATAAAAAAACAATTAAAATGATGAATACGCGCATAAGGAAGACACAAAGACGAACTAGCGGCTTATCTCCTTTGCATTCCATTCATTCTGTGAGATTGACGCCTTGTGTCTAAATCTGTATAATATGTCTCTTTCAAACGGGAGCCCCCCTCGATGAATTAGGGTCTCCTCGTCGCCGTCAAACTCTGGGCCCGGCTCATTTCTCAAGAGAATTGTCGCCGCTCTTCAAGCCTCGTTACGTCGACGCGGTCAGCGCGCCCGCGCGGCAGCTAAATACTTCAGATCATCTCGTGTGGACCCTCGGCAGCAATGAGTTCACAAACTTGCCTGTCATAACATTCTCTTTATATCTTCATTTCTATAGGGTTCTTGGTGCAATTAAAATTCAATTTTATTTTTCTAACTAAGAATTGTTTGCTAAACGTTCACGATCCTATGTCCTCTTCTTCAACCTGTTAATTTAAGTCGTGCGAGCAGTATCACGCTGCTAAAATGAAATTGAATTGGCTTCATTTTTTATTAGAACAAAGTTAGAAAGGATCAAATTTTATGCACACCCTAAAAAAAATTCTTATAAAAATACAATGCTGTATAGGAAAACAGCTACAGCCTGACATTTATACAAAATTTTTTATAATGAACAGTAATTTTTCGCTACATGGTCAGTCTGTGGCCACCTCTAGACAGTATAGTAATTTTCACTAGAACTTTTTCTCAGTGACTAAAATCTTATTGAATGAAGCTAAAACACTGTTTCGTTATAATCAAGGACTAGAAATAATCTTGTGTAAAATTTACGAGTAAGATTTTTTGCTTAATGTATTTAAATACTTATTTTATTGTTAGTGATAATAACATTTCAAAACAATGCTCATTACAATGTGTTGAAAATTTATTAAAAAAGATATTCATTCATAGAAGATGAGTTATTATTCAATGATCCAAAAAACAATTTTCAATTATTGATAAAAATTGAGGTTATACATTACAATGAAATATTTTCGCTGGAAAAAAGATACTACGTGCAGACTAGAAACATTTTGATTTTCAATTGGGAAAATTATTAATTTACTCAGGATTATTTTATAATATTTTATAATCGTATATTTACTAATCAGCAGGAAAAACTATCTAAATAGTTTTTTGAGCCGCGATAAAAAAAATTCTTTAACTTTTCTTTTTTTAATTAATTAAAAGGATTAATGTTGGAGAAATTATACTATTTTTAATATTAACACTTCGTACGAAATTCTTTTACTTGCAATGAAAAGTAAGCATCAACAAAAGCTTCATGTCGACAGTTCAGCCGGCGTTCAATCTAAGTTCTTTCTCAGCAGCGAAATAGCGAGCCTGGTATCGAGAACACGCGAGATTTTAAGCCCGGACCTGAGCATTTGTAAGTGAAATAAGCAGTCGGCGGAGCAAGATCGAGGGCTGGTGTCCGCAGTCCTCCTCGTCCGCGCGCAGCGACGTCGGCGTCGGCGGCGCATCTCCTAGCGCTCGCACGAAAATGCATGGAAATGAGCGTTGGTCAGTGACTAATAATCGCGGCCGGCGAGCGCGTCCGATTAGCCGCTCGCGTCCAATACGTCGCTGTCAGATTAGGATCGCGGACTTGACAGACTCGCGCTTCTGTCTGTCAGTGGCGCGCAGAGGAAGCGAAATGCGCGCGCGCGAGGCGAGATCCATCGCGGCGATTGTTGCCGCTCTTTGTCCCGGAATCCTTACAAATGATGCCCGCCGGAGTCCGCGAGGAGGAGCATTCCACCGCGGCCCGCGGCGAGGGTCAAGGCTCGCGCGCATTCGCGGGGCCCGTATCTCTCTTTCTTGCGCGCAAGGCTGCCCTCTCTTCCTCTCCTATACTTTTTTTTCTCTCCCTCCAGCCCTTCCGCTCTTTGGCCAATTTTTCTCCGATGTCCCGCCAAGGTCCGTCCCGCTAATATACGCGACGTTCTCACGTGTCTCCGAAATCAAAAAGGAACGGGAGGACCCGCGCGCGGGATCCTCGTCTATTAAGCTGAATTAGCGAACGGTTCGAGGGGCTGAGCTGACTGTTGCCTGGAGCTACTGCTGTATCAAATTCGAATGACTGGAATGGCACTGCGAGAGAAAAATGCTCGTAGTTAAAACTCAATCGGTCTTTCTTTTATAATGCTAAAGGCAAAATAAAATAGGCTTCATTCATAAGTTACAGATGTTTCATTGATTAATTATCTTTTTTGATAACCCTTGAAAATAATTTTACAGTGGACTTTGCAGAAAATCGTGTAATTATTGAACTTTCAAAATTATAAAAGACAATTGATCCGCGCATTAATTTTCTACACAATTATCGCAAAACCTGCAGATTTTTTTCGGAATCCACAAAATAATCAGTTTTATAGCTAAAAATCTAAAAAAATATCCTTAAACCTTATTATGTAGCATGGATAATATACGGGATTCCGACAAGTTTTCCTC
>JAXIUT010000048.1:15252896-15267071 GCA_035586675.1 Eurytoma californica | reverse complement strand
CATTAAATATGTTTCATTTGCTGTGAAACATATTTCTTAACAAGTCTCACTGAAAATAAAGCATTTTGAAAGAATACCAGTTTTACATTTCTGTATTACTATATATATATATATATATATATATAGTAATACATCAATGTAATAATGATATTCTTTTAAAAAAGCCCCGCTCTCCCCTATTTATGCATTTAAACATTTGTGCAGATTTGTATCTATTTGTGACTTGTATTTTTATGAAAAGAAATATTGTTCAAACATAAAATATCAATTAGCAGTAACTCTTTACTGGTGAGCTGCTATTTCTATATATTTCAAGGAGTGTTATAGAAACTCTCACAAGATTTGCAATTTCATTCAAGAATTTAACGTGAGTAATTCGCAGGAAATAAAATTCATATAAAACAGTTTTAAATTCATAAGTGACCAATCCAGTACCTTAAATGCAGTATTCACGCGTTCCATTTAGAAAGAATGAAAAATGAGGACAAAAGCCTAGTCTAAATATAGATAGCCATCGAGAGACTCTAAGTTATCCGCCGTAAGACTATAACCATTATAGAGATTCCTTGTCGACAGCCAGACAATTGGGTACACCGGGAAGTGCGAGGAAAACCCATACATTAAGCATTGGATCGGTGTACGACGTCTGACGAAACACAGTCGCCGAGACGGCCATTGAAAAGTCAATCGTACCCGAGCGATCGGCGCCGGTGAAAAAGTGGAACGGCGCGACGGCCGCCGATTACGGAAGAGAGCGGCCCCGAAAATTCCGGGTAATGCTTAAATGCGGAGCAGCATCGAGATCGTCGCGTTAGCGACTCCCCCCCTCGAGCCGCCCATAAGGAACATTAGTCGCACACGGTAGCGGCGACGTCGCCGGGGTAAGATCCGACGGGCCACGGTGCGGCTATTCAAATTAATGGCCGGGCCCCGCACGCTGACGCGTCACCTTATACCTCCATGCGTCATTTTGATTGACCAATAAATTATCGCCGCGAAGGCCGCGGCGATCCGGCGAAAAAACGCGTCAGGCCGCGAGATTCGCCGTTGCGCGATCGCGAAGAAGCGCGCCCCTGGCGCATGCATCCCGCGCGAGACATGCCGAGATGGAGAGGAACGCGCGATGATTCACCGATCGGGCAGAGCTGATAAAAATCGCAAGCGTGAGAGGCCGGAGCGGCCTGTATGTATTATTTAAAGGTATCTAGATTGGGTTTGAATTTTAAATTGCTATCGAGTCGAAGTAACGCCGTTTCGAAACGACCGTTCTGTTTACGATTGTTCTGCTGTTGAAGCTGTTGTTGAAACGGTTTGATTTAAATTTTCGCGGCAGAATTGTAAGGAGAGAATTTTCCGATAAAAATTATTATATGGTTAGGTATTTTCGAAGTTTATTTCGATAGATTTTGCCACCCATTGTAGACATTGGACAGAAACGTTAAAAAAATTTCTTACTATGAGGCATTCACGAAATCTATTACTTGATCCTAAGATTACTGACTTATGGCAATTTTTACAAAAAAGGGAGAGTAATTTTTATGATAATATTTTCTCTGTGAAAAAGTTTTTATATCTATAGATATTTATATATTAATTAATCAATTAACATATGAAACAAATGGATCATTTAATAATAACTTTTCAGATTACTTGCTCGTAGTACTCATTAGTAATCAGTGCAAATTCCATGCTCACTTTTTATTGTTGCATCACCTGTACTTATCCCTACAGTCCCTTTAATCATGTCATCTTTTGCTTTTTTTATTATCCTCATTAGATAAATGCACACGAGAATAAGTGTCACAGCTCAGTCCTTCAGACGCCACAGAGCCGGGCGTATTCTTAATCGTCGTCTGGTAAAGTGAAAAATAAATTCGATTCATCGAACATTCAAATATTCATTTCAAAAAACGTACCTGCTTTCGAATGTTCATAAAAATAAATTTAGTAATATTTGTAGGGGAGAGCGGGGCATAGCGGGCCGTGGGGCAATGTGAACCTTCAGGGCATAGTGGGCCACCTCATTAAATATGTTTCATTTGCTGTGAAACATATTTCTTAACAAGTCTCATTGAAAATGAAGCATTTTGAAAGAATATCATTATTATATTGATGTATTACTATATATAACAGATATATATAGTAATACATCAATGTAATAATTATATTCTTTCAAAATGCTTTATTTTCATTGATACTTGTTAAGAAATATGTTTCAGAGCAAATGAAACATTTAATGGGGTGGCCCACTATGCCCCGAAGGTTCAGATTTCCCCATGGCCCGCTATGCCCCGCTCTCCCCTACGAAGTTTATCGTGTACTAAAACTATTTTATTAGAAAACAGAACAATGTTGTTTTTGTGCACGTCAAAGGTGCCTTTCACGAAAAATTAATCTCGTGAAAGAGGTTTCGGAAAATAAAATATTTTGAACAAACTTTTAAAAATGGGAAAGATGAAAAATTGTATTATGTATAAAGGTACAAAGTTTAAAAAAGGTAGAGAGAAGGTCGTCCTTATTTCAGGTACGCCGGAAAAATGCCGGTTAGCTTAGGTGGCGTCATAAATGCATAAAAAGATTAGACGCCCAGTCCAGATGCAGTAGCTGGTTTAGACGAAGGGTTTTTCCCGAAATTTCTTTATTTTGTATTTTAACCGGCAAATTCGCATACAACATTTCGTTAAGAACACAATATAAATACAAATATTCTTAATCATAGCGGTAATTATAGTTCGTGTGCGAACAAATGTCAAACAGTATAACAGCAATTTTTTTTAGCTTACTTCTTTTTTTTTTAAACTAAAATTTATATTCGTGAAAGTTATATCATCGAAATCATAAAAAAATCATCGCGATAGCCGGCTCGCTATTTTTTAATCGGTCGAACGGATTGAGCTGTGAGCTTAGACGTCTTTGGAACGGGGGGGCAGAGTGTGTTTGGAGTCGTAACTTGTCCGGAGGCGCGGAAGCGTAAAAAAGGACATGACACTGCGAAACTAAATACCTGCGGCCTGGAGCACGTCCACGCTGATAAGACCCCACTCGGTCCACTCGAAAAGCTGTCACAAACGCTCTACGCCACGGCGCTCCCATCTTATTTAATTCCCATAATGCGTCCGAGCGCCGATCGTCTTACCCGCAGCCTCTCTCGCAGCGACATTTGTCCCGTACTTTCGGTGGGGCCCCGCCACACGTAATCGATCCATTAACGATGATACCTAAGCGAGAGGACGAAGATCTTTTGAGATGATCCTCAGTTTCGTTTTTTTTTTTCGTGAAACCAAACCCAAAATGGTGAGCATTATTATTTATTAAATTATCTAGTCGATCAAATTGTCATATTTGATATACTTGTTCTAAGACTTTAGAAAAATTAGCCTGGATTTGTTAAAAAATTTAAATGTATTTGTAATATTGTATTACTAAATAAATTAAATGTAGAGCTTATTGAGCTGGTACTTAATATCTGGTTTTCGAAAAAATGTTCAATACGTGTACAAGGACAGTTAATTGCAAAGTGCAAGTTGAGTATATCAAATATCTTATTTCATAAGACTATGAAATATTAAAATAAAAATATTGGTCTCCTGTTTCTGAAATAGTATAAAAATGTTCCAAAAAAAAAATATTTTAAATGTCGAGTGATTTTTTTATTATTTGTCCGTCAATTATTACCAAATGTAAACAAAATTAGTGTATCTTAAAGGATATTTTATTATAAATTTTCAGCTACGCGTACCGCAATTCTTATACATAGTACTTCTAAGCTTACGCATTAATTAACTTCGTTCCAAAAATCGCGCAGTTTCCGAAATTATCAAAACCCAGAGCCGCCCCGCCGCGCGTAAAAGCATTTCGCGGAATCGCAGCGGGCTCTCGCAGGCGCTACCGAAAAAGGCTCGGTAGCCATTGGCTCTTAACGAGGCCTGCCGATAACGAGGATAATTTTCCAATCCGATTTCCCCGGGACCGGGCCGCGATATCGCGGCTCTCCCGCGGGCGCGCGCTCGGGACGAAAACGCGCGCCGAGCGGAGCGAGTGAGTCACGAGAGAGCAGAGCGACGGCAGCGCGCGAGAGGGACGGCCGCACTCGCGGTAGTGGGACAGATCGTGGGGGGGAAGGAGGGAGCGCCGGGACGGGAGGAGGAGGAGGAGGACGAGGTGGGATCCGAAGCCCGGACCACACACGACGCTCCACGCGTCTGCGACTCGGTTACATTGCTTAATTGTAAACGGCCCAGGGGCTCTCAGAGCGTGGGTCCGCTCGCGCGCGGACTTATATACACACTCGCGGCCTTTACGGGCAGCGCTGCAGCACAGCCTCGCGAGGCGCGCTCCTCTCCCGCTGCTGTCCCTTTTTTTTCGCCTTTTTATATCGGCGCTCTGCCCCGAGTCGCTTACTTCGTCCACGGCGATTCGACTTTGAGGAATGTCTTCTATACCTGGCCTTTTTTTCTCTCTCTCGCTACTTGTTCCTTTCGCTTTTTTTTAATTGCCGCGCGCGGAATTGCGTTTTACGTCGGGGCGTGCAGTTATGCCGTCTAATGTAGCTTTTTTCGGCGATTGGATTGAGCTGACGGGCTCGTTTGAAATTGCAGGCTGAGGGTTTATATTTCAGTTCTTATGCATTAAGCTTCTTTTAGGGAATTTGGTTGGATCGCGATGAGAGATTTTTAAATGACAAATCTTTTTTCTGTTGCCATCATTAGGATTTCGGGTGGAAATTAAACTTTTTGTAAATGCTCGGTTCCTATTAATCACATGTGCAGAGACTATATATAACAAATTAATTTAATTGAAAAAACATACAAAGAATTCATACATTTTTTAAACGTTTAAACTTTTATCTTCTGCTGAAGTATTTCGATCATCATTAAATGTGCACTTTTTATTCATACACCCTTGTTACTTATAAATATTTACAGAAAGGGTACTTAACGATAATCATTGTATACTTATTTTGATGCTTTCCTTTTGCTTTTTAAGCTAAGATTTATATCCTTATAATTACTCATAATCGCGAAATTAACATAAATAAATCGTTCAACGCATAATCGTTGAAAAAAAAATAGTAACAGCACATACAAAATATCTAAATCTTCTTAATTAAGCCGCATGAAAGTACGTGACATATCGGATAAGTCATCTCATTCGCGGGTAATTTTTGCGCGCATTATCATGCCCCCCTGGTAATTACGGTACTTAAAAAACTCACGAATATCAGCAAATTAAATCTAGCGAGAATAAAAATACCATCGAGAATCATTATCCGCGATTATTACGGACAAAGTTACGCGGGGCGATTTGGCGAAACTTTAATAGTTTGGCTCACGCTAAGCAGAGAGACGCGTATGAGAGCGCCAACCGCGCGCTGATGCTATTTCAGCGGCGCTAATCGACGAGGCGGACGCGCGGAGAGATGTTGCCAATCGCTTGAATTAAACCAATGATAAAGTGCTTTTCCGCTATTGTATTCGCGGACTACATATTTCAATTAAAATATTTCAAATTCTTCCGGGCAAACATCAGTGGTGAACTGTTGAATCAGCAATTGCTATAATGCCATTTCAAAAACATTTCGTCTTTAAATAGTTCATTAATTACAAACTTGCATGTACATTATTATACTCTGAAAATAAATGTAGTTGTTTAAAATATAAGAAAAATGGGAGATAATGGATTTTCAATCAGCTAATAAAATTGTATTTATACTTAATGATGACAATCAGTAAAAAGTAAATGAATATTATGATAATTTGAAAATTTTATTGCGCATCTTATAGTTTGTAGGACACAAATATATGTATGTAGGCAAAAACACTTATAAATAAGGAAGGATTTATGATGTCCACCATGCATTATAGTCTTCAAGCTTATGTCCACGAGCGTGCAAAATTCAGGTTCTTTACGCATCGTCAAGTAGTCCGTTCGCAGTCGGTGACTAGCGGCTGCGCAGAAAGACAGAAACAGAAAGGGAAAGAGCGGCTTATCTGTGACATAATTCATTCCATCGATGTGTATCGGTCGCGGCGCAGGCGGTTCCAGCTAATTAAAGCCCGACGCGCGTGTGCGCAGCTCTCTCAAGCGCCGCGCTCTTTTCACATTTATGAGATCTCCTTTTTGCCTTCCCCCCTCTCTCTTCCTCCATTTCTACTCCCCGCTTGTAAAATAGAAAAAAAAAATACTATTTTCTCTTCCGCTTGTATCGACCCTTTTGCCTTTTATTCTCCAGTCTCTCTCTCGTTCTCCTCGGGTATCCGTCTAGCATTCTTTAAATTTCAACGGCGCCTCTTAGCATGATAATAGGCTTACATAAGCGAGCTTTGAGAAAATGCCTTAGACACCTTGCGCGCCTAGCCCGGCCTTAGACGGCTAATGAACCGCGAAATCGGATTTACACCAGCGACTTCTTATGGCCGCCCCGTCCGCGAGCTATAGTCCTTAAGCTAAGACGCGCGGTATCGATTGACAATCTCGGTGTTTTCGAGCCGGCCCCGATTTTGGATTCTGTCAAATGCCAGTTGCGACTCATTTACTGTGATGATGACGAATGAGACGTTCGGAATATTATAATATTCGAGTATGTGAATGTTAATAGAGATGTTTGCTCGGATTTATCAAAGTATATCGTTTAACTTTGCATTTGCATATGAGTCTATTAAAAATCAGATTCAATCTTACTTTGAATCACACCGTATTTTAAAAATCTTTTTATTTCGAACTTTCATTTGCAA
The DNA here is from genome assembly GCA_035586675.1 of Eurytoma californica. Taxonomy (NCBI): domain Eukaryota; kingdom Metazoa; phylum Arthropoda; class Insecta; order Hymenoptera; family Eurytomidae; genus Eurytoma; species Eurytoma californica. The sequence continues at coordinate 15,260,337 of JAXIUT010000048.1, read as the reverse complement.
TATTAGATAATTTCTTATGAATAGCTGAATGTATCTTCATTAGAGCCTTAAGGTATATAATATTATTCGAATGTATCAAGTTAAACGTATAAATAGTTAATATGTAGATAGAATTGAACAGAAAATTATTGATTCAACAACTCGTGCATCGTCGAGATCCGGTTTTTTGTGAGCTTCCGGGAATCGATATTCCGATGCTCAAGATGAACCAGACAATTCGACGCCACGTCCAAGGAGCTCGTTCGCCGCTAACCATGCAGCAGCTTGCAAAACACTGTCATCTTCTTAATCAAGCGCTTCTGATCAATTTTCTAATTTTCAGCAATCATCGTACGATTAATATAACGAGTTCTAACTACTGGCTTTTTAAGTTAAGCTACTTTTTTTTCCATACTGATATTGATATGAAAAACAATTTCATTTAATGTTATTCTATTTCATCAAGTATTTTAAGTATCAAATTTTACATTCTTCTAATTGATAAACTGATAATTTTTCCGAGTAACAACGAATTTATTTCTTAGTAATTATGCAAATGTATATTTTCCAAAATAATTTATATTATCTTGCATTTAAAATTTTTTAATTATTATTTTCACGGTAAATTCAAAATTCTAAGTGTATACATAGTTGGCGATTTCACTTCTATATATTATAAAACATTTTTTTATTCACTACAGTTGCTGATTTTACAGCAAAAACTGCTCCATTTACGTCGGTCCTTCTACACCTCTTGTTTTACAGCCATGACTAACGTTTTAATTAAACATTGTTCAGCTGCAGCCTTCAACATGTGATAACGATATTTAAAATATCAAGAGACTATAATATAAGTTACCCGCAAAAACCAACGCCTATAATTCATTAGCCCTTGGCGAAAGCACATCTCGTTACTCCACTTTCTTGATGAAATATATATTTTCCTATCATTGTAATAAACTACATAACGATATTTAGTCCGTAATGCGATAATTTTTATCAAATAAAAATATTCCGTAATATTTATGTGTTCGCAATACCTCGATAACCACGATGGACGATCCATTAAGACAAATTCCTTCTAAATTTACGGTGCACAATTTATCCCGCGCACTGCACTTCGCTGAGCAATGACTGTGCAAGAGCAGCCCACTGCGCCGTAGATAAGATTTACGCGGAAAGTTGAGGGGCGCGCTCGGTCAGCCTGCAATTTTCGAACGATTTTTCAAACCGACGTATAAACCGCACCGGTAAAAAAGTAACCAACACCATCGTACTCGAGAAACGGACGCCTTTAACGACAGCCGCCGCGCGGAGTTAAGGGAGGCCCGTCGCGACCCCCGCATATGGGAGCAGCCGCGCTACGCGCGAGCGCGGATCCGCCCTCGAGATACGCGCCGGGTTGCGGCACTGATATCGGCTTTTGCAAAGAGAGAGAGGGAGAGAGGGAGAGAGAGAAAGAGAGAGAGAGCTGCCCGACCGAACGTCTTCGGGGTGGCTAGTACGTCACGCGAGACGGGGCAGGGCCACCCATGTCGGCGCGCCTCGCTTGCATCTATCACGGAGCCACCTTTCCGCTGCTTAAGCCCCCCAATAAAAGCCCGAAGGGTTAGCTGCTTTCTCTCTCTCTCCCTCTCTCTCTCCTCTCCTCCTCTCAGTCTCTCTCTCTCTTTCTCGCCGCGTGTCTCCGACATCGGCAAAAAATCGCCCATTACCGCACCAGGAACGGAGCGCACTGTCAGTGACTCTGTAACGCGCTCGCGGAGAGGAGAAAGAGGGCCTTCCCAGCCGAGTGGGACGGCGTGGGCGTCTCGCTCGTTCAGTGACGTCGTTCCCGGGCCTGGGAAAATCGGCTGCGGCTAAGTGAAATCGAAAATTTGTTGCGCCGAGGCAAAAGTCGAGGGGGAAGTACTTGTACTTGTTGATTTCTCGTCATATATATCTCATTTGTTCGAATAAATTTTGTAATTTTATTTTTAACGATTTATGAACAATTTAATTGTTTTAAAAAATTGTTTGCTTGTACGTACTTATTTCAGTAACAATTTTTTTTAATTAACAGCCTGGCGATGTAAAGGAAAAGTATACCTATTTCTCCAAATTCAATTCAATCTCAGTAACAACAGATCTTTCAAGAATGAATTACGGATCATTGGTTTCGATCATTTGTTGTCAGGAAACAGTCTCCCGTTGCTTCCCGTTGCGTGAGCTGTAAGTGACTCTTACAATTTTCATCACACTAATGTACTTCCGAATTCAACAACAATCAAGGACTTGATTTAAAGATTTAATCAAATGTAATTCTGTCTTATCAATAATTTCTACGATATAATAATTAAAGCTTCCTTGGAGCTTTGTCTCTGGAATTTGCACTGTTACTAACATCCTTTAAAAAATATTCTCTCATCTTTAACTCCAATTACTCGGTAAATTTAGGTATGAATGTTCAATTTTTTCCTGTAGATAACATACTGCTAAATCGAAACCTCTTTTTAAATTCAACACGTTATTACATTATCAACTTCACAGCACACCGTCACATGCAGAAGATTAAACAATCCGCATCGACCTAGGCACTACTCGAATGCAGAGCTCGTAACACAAACCAAATCATTTACTCCCGGCGGCTGTGTTTCCTGTTGCGGCGATACTGGAATAGACAGGGGAGGGGAGACGACTGTTTCGCGGCTGATAAGGCGCCAGTGCGGCCCAGGCTCGCGGAGCAGCCGAGGATCGTGTTCCGGCATCGGGAAGCCGGGTAATGGGGTTAAACGATGCGCACGCCACTCGCCCGGCGCACTATCGCGCCCCGGCAACCGTGACGATAGATCATCCGGCTGAACTCATAAACAATAACTTTCGCCTCATCGGCTCGCCGCTCGTCGGCCATTTCTCATGCTGCTGCCTCATATTTAGATTGTGTGTTTTTCAGTCGGACATTGTTCGTGCGGCTGTGTGTTCGCGGTGGCGGGGGTGTGTGCGCTTCTGCGGTTGCACGATGCACTGTGGCCGATGAGCTTGTAAGCACGAGGATTGTGATAAATTTGTTGATGTTACTAAAGATAAAAAATCAGGTTTAGCAACGGGTTGTAAATTACTTATAAATTGGTTATAAAATTATATGGCATTTTCACTGTTATCTATTTCTTGTTAGATCATGAAGTTAATGTTAAGACTAATGTTTTATTCGAATTATTAAAAAATTAAAAAATTAGTAATTTCAAGGCAAAGCATAAACAGAATCGCGAGAGGATCCGGCGGCTGAGATGTGCTACGCCCTTGCGCTCGAATGTGGTCCTCCCATCCGTGTGTGCTGTCGGGTAGCTGTACGCAGGCGCATGCGACTGGTCTTGTCCAATATTTTACTTCAAAGTAAGGTATCAGTTTTCCACTCTGCATACTTATGCTTCCACATTTTTTTCGTTTCTCCTAATATTTGCTTATCGTAACTTTAATGTTCAACATTTATTTATTGGTATGAAAAAACTAAAATGTCTGTTCTCGAAAAAAATAGCAAAATAAAAATATCAAATGGTGCAATAAAAAAATATACGTATACTACGTGCTACAAAATAAATTTTTCAAACAAAAAATGTTGCCAATTTCTTTCAGTGTATAAGACGTAAGTTTTTAGTACCAGTTTTGCAAAAGAATTTAGTAGTTTACAAAAATATCGAACGGGACAGTTTTATTATCCACATTTCCACATTTTATTATAAAAAAAAAGTAATCACGCAAACATAGTTTCAGAGATGTCCAGCCTCCAGAGCATCAAAATAATTTTTTAGCGAGATTCTTTAACGACGCCGATTAAGGTTTGAAATGATGAAACATCGGCGGACAGCGAGTCGTAAAGAATCAAACGTATTCGCTCTGTCCGTTTCAAGTGGTCCATTTAGCGGGCGCATCGCCGGGCTGCTTTTAACTTCTCACTCCAAGGTGGTCCCGTTAAAAGCTGTCAACAATATTACCATCTTCAAAGGATCGCTGACGCGTCGTATTAAACTATCGCCACTTGCTCGTTAGAATCTCGTGTACCGCGTATTTCTCAACGGCTCTTCTTTTTCCAAAGCGTAACGGTCTACTTGCGGGTGCTTCGTTAATAGCTCGTAAACCGCGCGCTCCTCTTGGCCGGCGTTCAATAAAATAGCTACCTTCGTAATTTCTCCTTGTTTCAATCTTTTGTGGAATTTCCACTTGTAACATTTTCCTGCAAAGTGTGTAGGTGAGATTTAGTGTTTAATTTTTTTATGTATTAAATATTATATCAGTATTATCTTTTTATAGTTAGCTCTAAAATTGGATTGACCAGATGAAAATAAAAACATTAGGTTAAAGTTAAAAGATTATCATTAAAACTGATTGATATCGTAAATTTATAAAATATAATTTTTATCTAATACCTAATTGTTGAGCTATTTCTTACGAACCTACTAAAAATAACTAGTAAATTAAAAGGGCAGAGAATCTTCAATTTCACTATAAAAATCTATCTAGTATTTTAACACATGAAATTCAAAAAAGCTGTAATATTTATCCATTATAGTTTCTAATTCAAAAGTAATAACTTTCTTAAATTTCTTTTGTTAGTCTTGACTAGAAAAAGTTAATTAAAAAAGGTGCATTTATTTGTTTGCTACTTGATGAAATAAGTGGAATATTGGAACATTGAGATTTTCGGTATAATAATAAAAAGACGTTATAAAACCGTAAAAAGAGCGATTAAATAATTCAAAGGAAAATACAATTTTGTTCAGGAGTTCATAAAATTCAATGTAGCGCGTAAAAAAGAAACAAATCTCCCAAGTGATAAAATCATAAACACCCAGGATCTTCGCGCGGGAGGTGAAAGCAGTGCACGAATTCGATAATCGAAAAGCGTAGTCCCTTTTAGAGGGGGAGAAGCGGGAGTCGCGTCGGACCCTTGTTTATGCAGTGTAATGATACCCCTCCCGAGCACTCGATCCCCAGGCGCTGGCTTAAAGGCGCGGCAAGTGGCATATTGTTTCAGCGATCTTCTCCCGTCTCTCTTTTTCCCATCTCCCTGTCCCCTCGACTCCCCCGCCTGACAAATAGCCGGAAAAGTGAGTGTCGTAAGTGGCGCGATCGTCGCCGGGGATTGGCTTGGGCTTTTATCGCTCCGCCGTAGGCGGACTATGGGGGGAGGGCGAGGCAGGATTCTGCGGCCGGCAACCCCTCGGCAGCTGCGCGCGCGCCGAGATGTTTGATTAAATAACCGCACCGATGAATTGAAACGGGGCGATAAAAGCGCGCGTGACTCGCGCCTCTCCTTCCCTCGGGGTGCATTCGAATGAGACTTTGAGCGAGCACGCAGTCGCTGATGTTAATGAGCGCTCGAAGGAATGCGAGATACTCAGCCGACTGCTTGTTTCAATTATTTTTTTTTCTGCGCCTCGGAGCTTTCTCTCCCCTTGAATTTTTCCCGGCTAATGTAACGTTGCCGCTTTACGGCTTTTCCGCGAGCCCTCGTTCCCTGTTTTTTTTTTCTTCGACGGCGATAGGGGAATCGCTTACTTTGAGTCGTAAAAAAGTTGTTGTTCAGTCACTGTGTCACAGTTTGTAATTCATTTGGCAACGCGATTGGATTTGATTAGAGAACAGAAATAGTACAGAAATAATACAGTAATAGAGACTCGGCTTCGCCTCGGTCGACAATTACATGTGATCGGAGACATTTCTTATTATACAGGGCTAGATACGTAATATACTATTGTGTGTTTATATAAAATTAATGAATTTTTGTGTAAGTATTACTTATGAAAGAGACGAGATTTTTTACTGGATTAAATGAAAAGTTCAGCTACTTATAATTATCAAGCGTCGAGTAGAGTGCTTCTAGGGTTACACTAGAAGGAGAAGGAGGACAAAGGGTACAGGCATCTCGATGCGAGGATGTAGCGGCGGCTTTATCTCCGACGCAGCGGCAAAGTGGCATTCTCAACTTTAGGAACTCGAGGAGAGCAGTTTTTACGAGCGCTACGTGTCTATTAGCCTCATTACCCTCTCGCCCCATCGTGTGAGCCGTTCGCCCGGCCGTTATATTGTCTCGCACCCTCTTTGCGCCATCACCCCTCTTCGCTCCGCTAATCGCGCTGAAAAACACGCGAAGCACATAGAAAATTATTGCAACTCTCGAGGAATTTAAATGTTTTTCGTTGCTTAAAAAAAAAGGAGACGGCTCCGTGCGTGGCTAATTACTTTTTTTTTAGGTGTTGTAGAATTTATCGGGTGCTTGCGTGCGCTAATTGCGTGACTTGTACAACTACGTGAATAATGTTCGTGCTAAATTTGAACTGTTGAAGTTGTTGAATAACAAACACAGCCATTAACTTAGACTTATGTTAATCATAGAAAAGAAATTTTTACTTATCTGTTTCGGTCAAAAATTATATATAGTAATACTGCAATGTAATAGCGATAATCTTTCAAAATGCTTCATTTTCAATGAAACTTGTTAAGAAATGCCTTTCACAGCAAATGAAATATATTTAGCGGGCCGGCCCACTATGCCCCGAAGGTTCACATTGCCCCACGGCCCGCTATGCCCCGCTTTCCCCTATAAAAAAACTATCAATACTGTTAAACAATAAACGTAAGTGATAGAAACGCGATCCAGTAAAAAAAATCTCGTTTTAAAAGACGAATTCTCGCACGTCACAATCGTCCGTCCTGCATATCGATGACGTCTTTGAGATTGGATACGCGAGAGCACCCCACGCGGCAGCCAGCCGAGTAATGTAAAGTGCCGGCGGGGGAGAGCAACGTGAATTCTTTTTCGAGTTTTATTGTCTCCCCCGATGGATTTGCCACGCTCGCGGCCCGGCCCGGCTCAAAAGTCCGACTTGATTAAATTTTTGATCAAATTACTTCGGGTTAAATAAACAGCGCGAGCCGTCGGCCTTTTTCACGCCCGTGTGTGTCATTCTCCCCCCAAGAGAGATAGAGAGAGGGGGGCGTCGATGCAGCCGCGGAAAATCTTCTCTCGCGCTCGGGCGAGCCGCTGCATCCCCGCTTTATTGCGCCCTGTCACGCTCGCCAAGCCGCGTTCCAACCCTTGTCGTCGGGAAGTCGAATTGTTCAATTGAGATGAATACATTTTCCTTTTTTTTCTTTTCAGATCCATCGTTTCATTCTTTTGATATAATAAAAAATGTGATTTTATAATAGCAATTTTGACTATCTATTATTTTAAATATTGCAAGATTATTTCTCTCCGTGTGGAATATCAATGAATTGGCAGCGGTTTTTTAAACTCTTACATTGATATTTTATTTTATTGCCAGCAATAATATATCCTTGGTCGTGCACGTATTGTTTAGTAAAAAGTACCTATCTTTAAATTAGTTTTCATTATTTTAAATAAAGTACACGGAGAGAAATTCGGTAGTAAATTCTACAATTATTGTAGGAAATTTTACAAGGTACTATTGTAATTTTCTCA
>JAXIUT010000048.1:15236971-15252796 GCA_035586675.1 Eurytoma californica | reverse complement strand
TTAAATTTCAGTTACGTGCTTAATATTTGCTTCCATATATTACATTAAACTTCATGATTTTTTTTACAGTGTAGTGTATAGCAATTTTTGTTAAAAATTGTTTTAATTTTTACATATACATTTCTCTCCGTGTAACGTCTACATACCTTATCTTCTTCTATACTGTAAGAGTAGCAATTTCGCATGTGTGTGAATATGTGAACATTTCAATGCATATTCTCGCACATCGCTCAATGTCATTTTTTTTACATTATTCATTAACAAAATAGTCCCAATTCTCAGTACATACTTAAATACTTAAAACAATCATTAAAACGATTCTTATACATAAAAAATGTAAGAGTTGGATTTTCTTTATACAAAAAGTTCCAAAAGTTTCCTTTAAAACGAGTATAAATAGTCCGATTGCGCGAACCATTATGGGAGCTCGCTCCCGCGCAGCAGCTCAAATCTAAATTTAAATCCGACGTCTTCCGGAAAGCGGGCGGGCGCCGCGGTCACTCGGGGGTAGCGCGCGAGTCTCCGCGCGTTTCTCCGGTTCGACTCGAGGCGAGGCGCGCATAGCGGCGGCGAGGGCGACTTCAAAGCCGCGCGTTCGACGGATCGCTTAGCGCGTTTCTCAGCGCCTCTCCGGGCGCGTTGCCGGTGGCGATTTATTGGACGAGCGCGCGCCGGAAGCGGCATAAATCGACGAAAGGACGAGTCGCGGCTCGGGCGTAAATTTAGATTTTGCAAAAGACTCAAGAGAGCGACGAGCGGGAATCCGTTCGGCTCTTAACGCTCGAGCGCGAGCGCTTATTGGTTCGGATTTGCGAGCTGATGCTCGCCTCGCTGAGGATATTTCATTTTAAATGGACGCGCGAGCAAAGTGTCTCGGGACGTTATTGTACACGTGTTTCTAATAAGTGTTTATTGCGATTTTACTTTCTAAATTTGAATAAATTAAATTCATCCAAATACATTTATTTAACGTGAATAGTCGTTCACTTATCTGAATAATGAATTTCACTTATTCAAATTTAGAGAGTACTATTGAAAGTACTACGGCTTTTTTACATTCGGATGAGCTTATTTTTAAAAGTTGTTAATGTAATTAAAATGGCATGGTGACATGGTAAGTTGCTAAGTTATAATGAGTAATTCGCTTACGTCTTTTAATTATTCAATGATCGTAAACAAAAAAACAAATATATCCAATTTAATTTTTGGAGTACACGTATTATCGGAAGTTGAATTTAATAGTGTACCTGAAAACTTATAAAAGATTGGATAAATTTTAATAGTAGACCCCTTTTACACAGAAAGTCTTTTAAGAAGCACAGTAATCAAATACCGCTGTGATAATGTACTGTCAAATTTATTATAAAATCCGCAAACCGCGCATTTTTAGGTGATCAAACTGTTATGAGTAGGTAATTATGTAAATTATCAACATTTTTTGATAAGAAGATACTTCAATAAATTTCTTGACTCTTCAGATTACGTTTAATTTATTTAAAGCACCTGTTAAGGACGTCTTTAATTTCAATAGCGACAAAAATAGATAAATAAATGCATACGTGAAACTGTTATTTTAACGGATTTTTTTTTCGCTCACTTCATAAGTTCAGTACTGAAAGGTGTGATACGTTATGGTATTTTAAAATATGATAAGCACAAGTACGATAAATAGCAATTATTTAGGAGAAAGCGGGACATAGCGCGCCATACAGGACAATGTGAACCTGTGGTGCACAGTGGGGCACTCCGTTAAATATGTTTCATTTGCTGTGAAAAACATTTCTTAACAAGTTTCAGTGAAAATAAAGCATTTTAAAAGAATATCATTATTACATTAATGTACTATATATAATTATTGTATAAGTAATACACAGCAAATGAAACATATTAAACTGGGTGGCCGATTATACCCCGAAAGTGTGAACACATTGTCCCATGGGCCGCTATGCCCCACTCTCCCCTATTATATATTTTAATTTAAATTTCCCATTTTCTGCATTATGATTTGTAGGGTCACATTTAGAACTGATAAAAAGAAATCCGTTGTCAGATTATAGGTATGGAATAAAATTTCAACTATTTAATATATTATCAGATAATTTTGGAAAAAAAAATTAAATTCTTTATAATTGTGGCTTTTATTACAAAGTCAACTATTGTGAGATACTTTTAGTCTTGGTCAATTGTAATAAAGTAAATCTTCATTAATTTGTATATTTCCTTATTGTATAAAAACTAGTTTTATTTACACTTTAATAATATTGCAAGTAAATAAAAACTTGCCTAAATTATCCGCAATTAACTATAGATAAAAAGATTAATTACTCTACATAAAGAAAATTTATATCCAATAAAAATGCAAGTCTAAAGTATGTACATACTAAAGGTACATATAAATAACGAGTAACTTAATATATCGCCTCGCATACCTATTCTTGCAATCGTGTCTTCACCAAACCCACATACCACCTCTCCCGTTAGGGAAAAAGCTACACGTGTAGCCAAGCTCGCCGAGCACTTACGATGCGGCAAAAAAGCGCGCGAAAATTCAATCGTGACGAATAGGCCCTGCGCAGGCGGCGCGTGCGCTTTCCACGGTGATAATCGCGGGCTCGCCGGGCTCGCAATATAAACCGGGCATTAATTTACGCGCAGTCGTGGCCGCCGCGGCGCGCAAGAAGCGGGAATTTAGTAAGCTCATAGCGCGGCCCCTAATGGCCTGCGCGGCGACCGCCGCTGGTCCAACCCCTCGTTTTCACACCCCCCCCCCCCCAACTCCGCGCCCAATTGCGCGTCCGGCCGGCAATTTATCCCACCCGCTCGGCTACCGCGGGTGCGCGTACCCGCGGTCACCTTAAATCACCAGGAATTTATTCCCGCCCGAGGACTTTATGAGCCCGCGCGCCGAATTGTTTCCTCGGAGGTATTCGGCCGAGCGCGACGGCCCCGATGAAATACTCGCGGCGTGCTCCTCGCTCGGCCCGCGCGACTGCGCTCTATATAATCGCGGAAGGCCCGAACGGACACGAGCTCTCCGCCCGCGCGGCGATTTACGATCGCGCGCGGTGCCTTTTTTCCGAAGCCGGAGGAGGAAGCGCGTAAATCTCGAGCGCCTTAACGCGCTCTCGCTCTATTTCGCCGGGGCTTGAGAATTCAGTGGGGCGCGATGCCTTTGTGTCGTGGTGCTGCGAGGTGTCGTGGGTGCGGATGTGTCGTTGCGACTGCCCGATGGGTTAATCGTCTTTTGTCACAGTTATTCAGACAGTTTTATAAGTTCAGTCAAACTTTTAGTACTTGCACATTAATAATTATATTGATTTCAGGAGAAACTCTGGTAGAAATTGTTAATTTTTAGATTATGTAAAATTCTGGAAACTTTGAATTCACTGAACACCAATAGGCCAGTTTATGACTAAAATATCGTTTCATTACAAACGATCATTTCTACTAGAGAATTGTAAAGTAGAAATAAATAAAAGAAGTTTTGATAAACTTAAAAATGGAAAAAAGTGTTATCACAAAATTTTAGAAACTTACAATAAGATTGATGAGAAAGGGTGAAACACCTCTGAATTTGAAAACTGCGGCAATCGTGCTTCGAGTGGCCCTTTTTTTCTTAAACACATAGAAAGATTTTTCACTCGTCTTCGTTTAAGGGAGAGAGCATGAAGAATATAATGGGATAGAAAGTACAATGTATCAGCGGGGTATAACGGACCACCAGATGACCTAAACTTGATTTGTAGCTCCTTAAACATGAGGCGACTTCTACATCGTATCTCATGTTGAGGACGTTACGGATGAAGTCGAGGTCACTTGGTCCATTCAATCCACTTTTTCCATTACATCCCACTTTCCTTATCACAGATCGAATTACATCTTCAAGACATTGAAAAAGTAATCAAAAGCTAGCGTTTTGGAAGTTCTAGGAGATCATTTTTAGAAAGGAATGACATTAAACTTGAGTAATTTACTGAAAAATCTTGTCTCATTATATATATATATACATATATATATGTATATTCACCACATTTACTATATTCACTAAACGGTAAAACTAAGCGTTTGTTTAAGGAAGTAAATACATTTATGGTTAACATGCAAAATAAAAATTAGACACTCCCTTCCAAGATTTAAAATATTTGTTTGTAGTTAAAACTTTTAAAAACAATGAGTTAAAAAAGATAGTGTTCAGAAATGCTTTTATAATAATTACAATAAAAGCTTTGGCATAACGTCTATTATCGTGATTCTTCTATAAGTAAAAAAGTTTAGATGACCCTGTGCCTATACCTATACATTTCTCCAACGGTATAATTGATGATGTTACGAAGTTATAGGAGTTAAAAACCAAGGAATAACTCCAACTATCCCTTTAGTCTTGAGCGACTTTTAATCAGTTTCAATTAGGCATTTTCATTACTTCGCAGAGTAAACACCACTTTTCATACGACTAGTTTCTAAATAAACACTAGCGTTTGTATCAATCTTCACTTGTTGCCTCAAACATTATTTCCTCCGTGGCATCGAGATTCAAACGCCGTAAAGCGCGTATATAAGTCTCCCACGTTCGTAATTGGCAAAGTGCCTCTTGGAACTATTAACTTGAAGGAGATAGCGGCTCATTTATTTAGAATGGTTTTCTTTTTACTTGCGGCACTGCGCACTAAATAAAAGTTGACAGTAAAATAACGTAATAATTATACGCGACTTGAAAAAACAAATTACAGTTTTTAAGAAATAACTCTCTAATAACGCTCATTACCTCCTTAGCTGTCATTACTTTTTCTGTGTAACGCTGGATGCTAAAAATATATATAAAAACTACGCGCGTAACTCATTTACAAATTATCTTGCGTATTAACAATATATCTTGTTCCGACTAAAACGTGGATTTACTGAAATGGTGAAACTTTGATATCCAAAAGAAGCCGCTGTTTGAGCAATTCAAAACAAAGAAACGATAACTTTTTTTTTAGAAAATAATAATGAAAATTATTATACTGATTAATGCAATTTCAATTTTTATAGCTATAATTAAAAATCAATTGAATTTAATTATTATAGAAATTAAACGTACTAAAGTATTGTTTGAACATAAATGATATATAACAGTGATATATAAAAAATAGTAATAAAGCAAAGTAAAAGCTACAATTTGAGACTCAGATTACAGAAACATGAGCAATTAAGTAAAATAAGTGACGAAATTTTATACAAAATAATTTATATCAAATTTCCTTAGATAGTTTGAATGATCTTTATTTATACAAACATTTATTACCCACGACATTTTTTAACCTGATATGTGTCAAATTGTATCTTCTATTTTTTATTTTATTTATTTATTTATTTATTTTTTTTTTTTTTTTGTAAGTTTGTTAAATTGTAGTTGTTATATGATACTTACTGTGTAAGTAATAAAGCTTGTATATTCTCCTTTTTAGAAAAGTCTCTTATTTTTGTGAATACGTTTTCAGAATTTTAGTTAAAAAATTAAAATTGTTGTATAATTTTAACTTTTTATAAGACATCTAAATATTGTAACTTTTTTATCTTAAATCTGAATAAAAAATTGTAAAAAACAAAAGAGGATTTGAAAATGGACAGGTAGGTAAGGTTGCGGGTATAATTAAAATTCGAATTTTTCACTGGATTTATGATGTTCTTTAATCATCTCTAATAAACAATTGTGTATAATGATTACACAAACGTATAGATACGCTACGATAATCACTACGAGACACTTGAACAAGATCGAGATAAATTTTATGCTTCACCTTACATAACAGCGAATTATATACATGTTTAATGAGATCGTTTTATACGTAACATAATGGCATACACGACGATAATATCATTTTTTTAATGCGCGATTAGACATATTTTCACTGGACCTGGGGCAATTCACAACTATATCCTTTCTGTACAACGGAAGCCCCTCACCTTCTTTTATTATTATCATGAGTTTTCATTCTATCCATACACAACAATAATAGTAGTAACGTTACGCATAATAATAATATTATTAATAATAAAATAAAAATATTAATGACAATACCAATAATTGTTATTATCTTTTGTACGTAGAGTACATGCTGGCAGTATCTATCTTACATATCCACAGTACGATCGTTTCTATATACAGCTATGTACAACGAAATAAATAATTGTCTTTTTCTTCCCTCGGCACGATCGACTACTCAATACCCAGTACTCTACTAACTAGGGACTCTTGAGCTCGGAAGAGTCCGGTACAGTCTGTTACAGTCTACAACGACCGAAGTCTCGCGTACAGTTTCGAGGCTATAAGCCGTTGATTAAAATCCCATGAGGCCGAATGTAGGCCTCCGGCGTGCGCTTTGCTCAATTTTTCTATGCACCCTTTCATCGCAAGCATTTATTTTCTTTTAATCGGCCTTTAAACGACTCGATTCGGATGGAAAAAAAATTGAGTGATTCATGACTCGGGTATACCTCGAGTTTATTTTTAGTTTGCTAAAAAAATGCGGTAGCACAGGTGTCAAATATTTACAGACGATTGAATGTGGGCTTTTGCGTATTTACTTTCTCGGATTATTCTCGGAGTTGAGTAAACTGAAAGCTCTACCCGAATAATCTATCCAAACGTAGCGAAACTTTTTTAAAGAGTGCCAAATTTAATTACTCGTGCCCGTCAAACTTTTCGAATTTTTGTTTAAAACAATAAAATACAGTCCGAAAGGAAAACTTTTCCATAATCCAAAAAAAGTGATCTTTCGAAAGCTCGAGACTGTGAAACTCCTCCATCTTTCGAAGCCCTTAATTGCCCAAATCGACTATCCTTCGGCGCCGTCTGTTTAATCACTGGGCTGTCGCAACCTCGTTTCCTCGATCGACGCTTGTCCGCAGCACCGAAGCCACCGTGCACTCCGCACCCCTCCCCTCGAGTGCTTACTCCTGTCCAGGCGGGATCTCCTCACCGTCCTCGTCGACGGGCACCGTCGAGTGATTGTACAGTCCCTGCGCCATGAGCTGGAGGGCCAGCGGGTTCTTCTGGCCGGTGGCCTTCTTGATCTTGGCGCGCTTGTTCTGGAACCAGATCTTGATCTGCTGCTCGTTGAGGCCGAGCTCCTTGGAGAGCTTCTGCCGGCGCGTCTCGTTCAGGTAGCGGTTCGCCGCGAACTCGTCCTTGAGCTTGGCCAGCTGCTCGGGGCTGAAGGCGGTGCGCGGCCGCTTCTCCTCCGGCGCCGCGGGCTTCTCGCCGCTCGGGCGCTTCACTCGCCTCGTGCGGGGTCCTGCAATCACAAACAACAAAGGGGGACGTTAGAAATATGACGGGCGATTTGGTCGATGTCTCATTGTCGACGTTAATTCGCGAGAGTCCCTTTCGCGCGGTGGACAAGAGTCAATCTCATTTTTCAGCGGGACCAGGGACATCGGGTCGCATTGTTACTCGCGTGTAAGCGTTTTATTCTCGCGGGGTTTACAACCTCCGCTGCTGAGAATGTTTCATTCGTTCTTTTATTTTTTTTGTTCAATTTGTAACGCTTGTTTCTATAGGTGTATTTTTTTAAATAGCTTTATAGTGTAAGGACTCGATAAATAAATAAATGTATTTACAGGTATCAAAGTGAATTACACGAAAGAAAAATCACAACAAAGCAATAAATCGCGCGCTATCCATTCTTCCGTGGACAAGTTCAATCCATCAATTGGCGCTTTTTCACGTGATACGCGGAAGGTAATCACGCACTCAAATTTATCGGCTAGAGTAACAGATGGAACAAAGTCGTTGTGCGATAACGGGGGGGAACTGGTAATGAAACTCGTGCGAGCGCGCGAGGAAGCCGCAGGATTTTTGCGTGCGTGCGTGCTTAGAATCGATTTAGATGCCCGCCGGCGATACAAGAAGTGAGATGTACGGCCGCATTATCTCCTTTAATTTAATTACACGCCATTACCGCGTCCGCGCGCCTCTCATTTTCATTTCCAACGAGCGCGCGCGGAGCCTTCTACGGGGCTGCGCTTTTCCCGCGAAAAACCCGATGGAAAATTCTGGGACGCGCGGTGGACGTCGACCTTAGCTTAAAGAGATCGGTTTAAAGAGACTCCTTTGCGGTGCTAAGCTTGTAAAAAATTTAATGCTCTGGAATATACCTGTATATTTTTATATAATTATAAATTTTAAATACTGGAATATTACGGGGTTAAAAAAAAAAGTTAACACCTCCTTATAGGTCTACCGATCTTTGAAATGTCGACTCTCCAGAGCGAATATACATATATACTTAAGTATACGTAGACTCCTGCAGTGGAGAGCGGAGTCGTTCTTATCGCTTCGGACGATAAAGAGACAGCTGCCGCGACTTCTTGAGCGCGAACACTTGCGCATGTGCTCGCGTATATACACGAACTCCGCGTCTTTTGTGTGTCTAACATAAATATATATATATATATGCTTATTATTTATGTATACCCGTACTCGCGGGCGCACTGGGAGGATTTTTCACGATTCGCTCGCTTCGTTTATAAAGTAGTGCTATTTGGCAAATTCATTCACGATAAGGCGACGACCCAATTGCGCAAAGGTGTTGAAACATTCGGACGACTTTATTTTTTCGATTGAGCCGCGGTGCGCGCGGAAAAATATCTTTATCGATCGATGCAAGGTTTTTTCCAGACGCGCGATGGCTCGTCGCGTGTGAAACGAGGCGTTCGCACGGATGCGCGGCCAAACGGAGGCGCGGGATTGTTGAAGCGCGGCACTCGCAAGCTTAAACAAACACTCTTGCACTTTTCCGGTGGTCGCGGCGCAAGTGGGAGAGCGGCGAGGCGAACAATGCTCAAGACGGTCTAAAAATAAAGTGCGACGTGCCCCGCCGACATAACGTCGCGCTCTTTTTGCACGTGCGTTTATTAGGACAGACGCGCTGCAATTGCTGTGACATGTTTAGTATTGTAAGGACGTGCGGATGCGTAAACTTTGCTGTGATGAAACAAAAAATTCGGAGTCACCGATGTTATGTCTGCTAACTGACATTTTTCATACTTTTTTTATTCACTCAGAACAATTTTTTCGACGCTTAAGTATAAATTATTCATTTAGATCGTGCAATTTTTTTTAAATATCCCTGAATTATTTAATGAGATTGACTTTTATAATTTTACTGTCTTATTAATTTTCGTGCTTTTGCAAAATAAAGATATTATTCAAAGTGCACCAAAACAAATTCGATTACACGTATTTAAGAATATTCTTAAGCCGCAACTTTCTCGTCAACCGCAAAACTTAACAAGAATAAATTGTTTTGAAAATAAAAGATCGAAAGAGAAAAGAGACCTACCGGAAGAGGGTCGGTCGGAGTATCTCGTGCAGTAGATCCACGCGGGCCACAGGCTTTGGTTGTTGTTTCCATTGGGCAGGCTGGCGGAACCCCCGCTGGCGGTGCTCTCGCCGCTGACGGACTCGGCCGAGCCGGCGCTGGAGGCGACGGAGGCTGCGCCGGTGACCGAGCCGCCGGTCACCGAGCTGCGATTGCTGGCGAGGCTCTCGAGGCTGCCGCTGCGGCTGAGGTTCGACGTCGGCCGCTGGATCGGCGAGGCGAGGCCGCAGTGCGACGAGAAGGAGCTGGCCGCGCTGCCGGGCGGCGACTGGGCGGCGAGTCTGGCCGCCGAGAGGCTGAGGTCGCGGGGCACCCCGACGGGGCTGTGCACCGGCAGCGGCGTCACCTTGATCGGCGTCGTCTTCGGCGAGGTGCGTGTGTTCAGGATGGCCTCGCGGCCGAAGTCCGGACGCAGGATGTTGGCCACGCTGAAGCGCAGCGGCGAGGCCGACTCCGGTTGCTCGTCCACGCGCCTCCGATGATGATGGTGCTGGCGGTGATCCACGTGGTGATCGTCAGGGGAGTGCGCGCGTTTGCGGTGGAGATGGTGCAGGTGGCTGGTCAGGCCCAGCCTGCTCAGGCCGTACATCGAGTCCATCGTCGCTAAAGCCACACTCATGGTTCCTCGCTCCTCGCGTTCAATATCCTCGATCGGGGGTAAAGGCGTAAAGTCGCTTTGGCTTGGTGTGCGCGCGATGCTCCGAAACACTAGCAGTGTGCACTTCGCGGCTGCATCGCAGAGTTCAAGGGTTTGTTACACTTGGGCACTGGCACGGTCTTCTCCGACGGTCAGATTCGGCGGAGTTTTTCCCGAGATTTCCGAGTATACTCGAGCGAGTGCCGTGACGGGTCTGACTGGCTGTCCATCCGTCGCTCGGTGATGTCTAAACTAGGCAGCCCGTCGGTCCCTGGCTCGGCCGCCGCGGCCGATTCCCCCCTCCCCCTTCCCTCGTCCTCCTACGCCGGGCCCCCGCGCTCGCAGCGAGCTGCACTAGACACCCGTCGATTGTATCTCTATTAACGCTCCCGCGGCGTTACTCCGCCCAGTCGCGCCGGACAACTCCCCTCGGTCTAAGCGCGTCTCGCTCGCGCTAACGCGAGTCGCGCGGCTCGCTGACCCCCACCCGGCCGAGGACACCTGGTGGGGACTGGCGGACGCGAGGTGCCCAGGCTACCCCCACCAATTGAAATCGTACCCCCACTCGCGGGGCTGAAGCACCCAGCGGCTAATGGACGCGGAGGAGAGCGTGTCGCATGTCGTTCGTTGCACTCGGCGCGTCGAGGCTGCTGCGACGATTCTCGCGCTCCTTCGGCATTGTCCTCTGTTTAAATTTTTTCTAAATTTTTTTTTCAAAAAAAATTGTCGCTGATATAAAATTTTCCGTTTTGAGGTTTTTTCATTTCATCAGAGTATCAGTTGTGATTCTTTATTTGAAAATTTAAAAAGCAGATTTGAAAGTTTAAAGTGCTTTTCAAGATTAAAAAGAGATTTTGGAAATTAATTCTTTAAAAAATGTTAAGGCAACATTGTAGCGTTTAAGAACTTAGTAGCACTGCTGCAGCCCTCATGCGGTTGTTAGAAGAGTAACAGCTGCGCGGGGTATCACAGGCGACCTCTCTCCCCACTCCGCCACTGAGCGTCGATCCACCCACTCGCGCTCTGTGCCCCTCCCACTATCACGCCCCTTGGGGTGGCTACCCCCACCCTTCGCTCATCCCCCCCCACTCCTCACCAGTCGCAGAACTAATTTTCTCTCTCACTCTCTCTTTCTCTTTTTCTCTCGTTCTCTCTTTTACGCGGACTTTATCGCGAAGCGTACGAAATCGCTTCATACAAAAATTTACTCGAGCTCACCTCTCTGTCCCTCTCTCTTTTCTTTCCCGCAGCCTTTTTTTTACCAAGTTTTACGGCTCGCGAGCGGACGAATGTATTATCTACCCCGTGGCAGATGCCCTATTCCACGGCGCTGCAATAACGTAATTTATTCTCAGGCCGTTCGCGCTCGCTTGTTTGCGAGCTCCGGGGCCCCCCGAGCATCGCACACAGTCTAGCCCGATTTTTCAGGGCACATCTGCCTCGCTCCTTCCCCACCCATTCTCGCCGTCTCTCGTTCCTCGGCTGTTCCTCGTCTCTCCCACCCCCCTCTCTCGCATCTCTCTCGTTCTTTCTCTTTCGTTCCTCCTTTTCTTCTTCGAGATAATAAATCGTTTCTATTGCTAAATCACGAACTGCCGCCTTATACCTCGACTGAGACGTCTCATGAGCGCGCGATGATTCTTTCGATGAAGAAATAAACGCTGCTATATAATATTATGCTTATGGACTCCGTTCTGGAAGTGTTACAAAAGAAGCTGTAAGTCATTCGGCGCGGGTTAAAATGCGCTTCGTATACCTCGCTCGTGATATT
Organism: Eurytoma californica; assembly: GCA_035586675.1. NCBI lineage: Eukaryota > Metazoa > Arthropoda > Insecta > Hymenoptera > Eurytomidae > Eurytoma > Eurytoma californica. The sequence continues at coordinate 15,241,023 of JAXIUT010000048.1, read as the reverse complement.
CGTTGTTTAACGTTCTAATACCATCGTTTAGGAGGTTTCTCGTTCCATCGGAATTTCAGCATTTAGATTGTGGACATATTAAAAAATCTCTGGAATTAAGATAATGGCACGCATGTATTAGCAATTTTTGTTAAAAAAAAAAATTAAATCTAGATTTTACCGTTTTTATAAAGCCAATGATAAACCTTTCAAAGTTTAAAAAATAGTGTATTTATTTCCGAACTAAAAATAACCGTGGAAAAAATATCCATAGCTCTTATTTAAACAGCAAAAATAACCTTTTATGTACGTATAAAAGAATAAACTATCGACTAAAGAGGTAGATTCCACTCATTGCAAAAGTTAAAATGACTTTTGTTGCATTACAGTTTGCGGATAAGAATTTGCTGATATATAACAGTTCTATTGCGATATATGTATTACTTGTTTCTTAACTATAATAAGCAGCATTCATTACTGGAGATGCAAGTTACAAAAGTTAAACTAATCTATCAACATAATTAAATATAAAAAAATAAGTCAGTTAAGTAATTCCACTCTGCATAAACATTTGAAGTACATAAATCAAGCATGAAAATACTCGACGTCAGCGACGTGAGCATAAAAAGTCAGATTACAAAAGGTGAACAACTCGTGAGGTATTAATTACGGGTTCTCGTCTCGCGGCCGATTACGTCCGTGCGAGATTCGAGAGCGGCGAAAAGTGCTCTTTGGCGGGGCCGATTATAGACGCGAAATTGTTCGGCTGTCCGTCGAGCCGCTATATATATACATACGTAAGTACGTGCCGGGCGCGCCGAGGTAAAAATGAAAAAAAATCCGCTCGCACGAACGACCGGCGCTGTTTAAGCACACGCGATGTGGCCGGCGCGAAATGAAAAATAAAAAAAAAAGGGCCCTGCGAGAAGTCGCACACTAATTAAAATCTATACGTTAGCGCCCCGACGAGAGGGCCGCGGGTGTCGTGACCACTTTGTCACGAGACAAGCGTTACACGCGCGCGCGCGCGCCCGAACAAAGTTACTCGCTGGCCATCAATTGTTCCTGTCACGCCAGACTATACTTGCGTACGTTCGCTCTTCGTTTATCACGCGTGCGTCGCGGTCTTTTTTTCTTTCACGTGCAACACCGTCGTGACGAGCGCGCGTTTATGCGCGCCGCAGCATTGTCGGGGATCGTAATTTATACGAACTATTATCTGGTTTCAAAATTCTCGCGTTATTCAAAATGCGAGGGAAAATCCGCGCAATTTTGACGACTCGTTTGTCAGTTTACGACGGATTAATCGATCAATCTGCTCGAATAATGTTCAGTATGGTAATTGAAAGTTTAATAAAAATAAATAAAGTGTAATACGTTAATAATTACGAACATTAAAAAATTGAATTTTTAATGAGATATATGTCCAGAGCGGATAAGATATTTGAACAAACTAAATTGGATAATAATTTTAGAGGGGAATTATATTTAATTGCAGACATAGTTTTTATGCTTTTTTATAAATTTTCCAATTCTTTTATGTGAATGATCAAATAACTAGATTGATCTTTATATAACACACAATTATTATCGATCGTAATGATGATTTATCAAAAATTCCATATCTTTTCATTAATTTATTCTGCCAAACTATTACTCATAAATTTGATTTTAAATACAAGTTCTAACAGTCTTCTTTAATCCTATTTATCAGTAAAATTGGTAATTAAGTTACAACTTCCGTTTAAACTAAAAACTAAAGTACAATATACAATTAACACAAATTTTTCAAAGTTTTCATTTTTGATTATATACGATAATTTAACATTTCTTCAGTCTTCTAGAAAGAAAACAGAAGTATCATATAATAATCTCAGTTTGTAATGATTTAACTTCCATCATTGCAGTAACTCACAGAAATGTAGTGGATGCACAATAAAGACGAAAGATTCTAACACGCTGTAGTAACCGATGGTAAAAAGAGACTGCTCGGATAAGAAGGAGGGATCGAAAAGTGAGGATCGAGGGGAGGCGTGGCGCGCATTGGTCAAGGTTATCCGACGGACACAAAGAACCCGCGGGATTGGCTCCATTCGGGGTCCTAGATCCGTGGAGCCTGATATATCGCCCCGGATAACCGAAAACATTTATGCATTATGCATAGATCCGAAACACGTTTTTCTACTGTAATGTGCTTATTATACGAGGATCTGCACTTGGATTTATGTACCATTCCTAATTATTGCCTGTCCCCAGATAAATACGTCCATGGCTGTTCATAACGAGTTCTTCATCATCTTTCGGATGTGTTTATATCGAACGCGGAATTTTTACCATTTCGCCGTGTCACCCAAAATTATTGGCTCTAATCTCCTCATTAATATTCATGAATAAAAACTCTTTTTCATAAAAATGCAATATATACTGCACGCGAGATAAAAAAAAGTAATTTTTGACCCCCACACCCTCGAATAACTCGTATATGTAAATTTAGTTTTGTCATTAATATTTCTAACTTAGACGTGAATAACTTCCGAGGCGGGAAAGATAAATTGAGCAGTTTAATTCCACGTAACGGCATTTTTTCTCGACACATAATTCCTGAAAAACATTTTTACATCATCATTTTATAAAGACGCCGTACTTTAGTTGTTAAAATCAGCATACACCGAGTTTTTATTCGGTCGATCACGTATATCACGGGACAATCAAAATGGAAAAGAGCAAAGTTGTAGATCATATTAAAGGATTGCATAAACCCGTGGCTGCAAATTCGCAGTCTCGGCGCGATTTATGCTGTATGTACTTACGCTCTTGGCTTATAAATTATTGTTCCCAGCGGCTAATATTCGAGCGCCCGGTCAAACCGGCGGTTATAACCTCCGCGTCGGGACGGTAAGAAACTATGAACAATAATAGAGATTGCAGCCATAAATAACTCGAACACGTCCTGAGTATATCTATCGATGGCGAACTCTATAAACACAGGAAACGCCTCTCGCCTTCAAAACGTTCCAACTCAATAACAATAAGAATGATTGCTCGGGTTAAGATTTTATCTTCGCCATGTCAATCTCCAGTTACATAATTGCTCGGATACAAAAACATTAAACTCATTGAAATCGTGTGCTTCATTTTTTTATGAATAAAATGTGCAATCGTAATTCAGTTTTAGAATCATATCTGAAGCAGCTTTTAGTAAATATTTTTTTGATAAATACTGCATAATTGTTGCTCTTTTGCTGCTGGGTTCGATATAGGATAAATTTAAAGAATATAACAATATGTAAAATTTAAACTAATCTTCTCTTCAGAAAAATATTTTCTGAAATTTAAAAAGCCAAAATAGAAATATAATTTTTTTTATTTATGGCTTCACTGCAACATTCGAATAATAATAATTGAATATCGAGTAAAGTAAAGACTGAAATATACATAAAATTAATTGCCTTATTTAGCCCAATAATATCATCGTGTCTACGTGTCTAGAAAATGAAAATACTTAAAGCATCTCACCTCTTCCGTACATCCGTTTAACCCATTAAATCGCTTTAAAACTGTTGCTCTCTCTCTCTCTATTTAATGGCTAAACGTTCAGTAAAACCTAATTGCACTAGAAATTCAATTGTTCTAGAAAGCAGCGGCATCAGCCGCGCCAATAGGCCTCACCGCGAAAATGAAAATAAAGCGAGGCACACTTGGCGAAAATTGAGTGGCGTTCAATTTTACAGATTACACGGTGCGTGCGCGGCTCACGGTCCACCCGAGATGCGGCGGATAAGCAAATACACAACTGGCGCGGCTTCGAAGCGGAGGTTAAGCGGCCTCCCCCCCCCCCTCCCCCCGTTTCGACTTGCAAAAAAAGCTCCCGGCGTAATGGCATCCCCGCTCGCGGTGCGGTCAAGCGCCAAGGGCAGTCCGCGCGATTTTCTTCCCTCCGCGCCGCGTATATATACCTCTTGTAATAAAGTCACGTCTAAGGTATAACAACAGCTTTGCTTCTCTCTCTCTCTCTCTCTCTCTCTCTCTCTCTCTCTCTCTCTCTCTCTCTCTCTCTCTCTCTCTCTCTCTCT
>JAXIUT010000048.1:15212989-15227902 GCA_035586675.1 Eurytoma californica | reverse complement strand
TTTTTTTATAAACTTTTATAAATTGCATATTTTATATAAAATATTAAATAGCTCGTTTAAATTATTTTCAAAATTTGATAATAGTTATGACTTGTAAATTAATGCAAGATTAAAACAAAAGTCACATGACTCAAAAATGTATACAAGACACGGAAAATCAGTGTCCTACCATGATATATCAGTTTTGCAATTTATTTTATAAAATCGAAATATGAAAATTAAAATTTGAAATTAAACTGAAATTTGAATACTAACGCAAGTGGCTATTCTTTATACGAAACCGCGACCTCGGTATGAGAGAAAGGGATTTTCCGACTTCCCGCGTGGTTTCCTATTAAAAAGTCAGAGCGCGCGCATTGGGCGGGAAGTGAAAGGCGCGGGTGTGAACACGCCGGGTACAATGCGAAAAAAGGAAGAGGCCCCCGGAGGAAGCGGTCGACGCGCCGGGGCCGGTGACACAGCACCGGGAGAATACCCGGAGGGGCGGCTCCTTACCCTTCTCATTGTGCTCGGCGTCGCCGAGGGAAAACAGCGCGCACAGGTAGCACGGTGAGCTCTCCGGCGGCGACGCGCACAGAAGCGGGCGGAAAAAGTTAAAAAGGAGGAGGAAAAACCCCGGGAGTAAGAGAGAGAGAGAGAGGTTCGTTATCCCGTCGAGATAATCTGATTTCCCGTGACTGAGTTGAGACGTCAAAACTTGGCCTTGTCCGGACGAATTTCTCCTGGAGCTGGTCCCGCGGCAAAAACACGTCGAGTCGCACTGGCAATTGCCTCGCTTTCGTTTTTTTCGAGCGATTCGGCTCGATCGACAGTTTTCGAGCCGCTGTGCTTTATCGTGACGATAATTGGCTTCGAGAAAGTGAAATCTTTGCGAAGATGTTTTTTCCTGGGAAAAAAAGAGATGATTCTTGAAGCGTGTGCGACAGTTACGTATGTATTGTGGTACAGGTATAGGTGTACCACCACTGAGGTTTTTAATTTATTTTTTAATTTAAATTTGAAAGAAAACACTAAAGATAGACAGGACAGTAGTATAATGAAAGGTGTGTCAAAAAATGTGTAGAGTGAAACTTGAGAAAGATTAATCTAGGTCAGATACTCACCTAACTGGCACTAGCATTAAAAATTGCGATTATTCTCCCCTAGAATTGAAGAAAAATCATTGTCGAAAAAATACGAAATAAATATGTAATATGGAATGAAATACATTATGACACTATAGGGTACTGCGGTATCTTCGTCTGTGTGTCTTGCACGTTGAACAGAGATGTTCAAAATTCAGCAGTAAAGACTTTTGCTAAAAATAATTCGCAAAATAAATTTTTATTAAATCAAGGTATAAAAGAATCTGCTTTGTAATGGCTTAAAATTCTACCATACTTGGACCTCGTACATAAGGCAGCATCAAGATCGATGGTTATTTTGGAACTGTAAATGAAAAAAAAATTGTTCCTTTATCCGCGAATTTTTCTTCATAATAAAAAAGGATTTCAAGGCGAAAAACTTGTCATGCTTGAAAATAAATTGTTTCAAAATTTAATTACTTTAGTTTTTATTTAAAAAAATTCCCGATCATGCGCGTGAACATAATTTTATTTAAGAACAGTTGGTTTTTTTCGATAATCAGTTTAAAAAACAATTTCAGTAATCATTTTTTGTGTCACTAAATCTTCAGAATAGAACATACCAATGTTTTTACGGGTATTGAAAATTTCAAATGGTATATAACATCAACTCTTCATAGTCCACCATAAAGTAGAATACATGAATTTTACAGTGTGGTTATTGGAAAGAAATTCCCATGTACAATAATACAATAATTTTGTTTACACATTTTACCATGTTTGACGATTACAGGTACCGAAATTCCGTCTAAGCCTATAAACATCGCGAGCGTCCGTCAAAAAAAAGTCGGCGTAAGCCGTAGGCTTAGACCCCCGAAATCCCCGGTGCGGTGTGACTTTTCTCTCATTTACCACAGAAAACATAAACAAAGCTAACTGGATTAAGCGCGCCACAGGAAAAAAAAGATTAGCGAGTCAAGCCGCGCGACGCCGCGTTGATCAGACGGACACCGCGGGCTCCCGGCCATCGACGTTTTTAAAATCTCGGGGTCTAATCTCGGGATGAACCGTTGACTTCGCCGTATATTTATTTTCCGTTGGATTATCCGGCTTATAAAGTCGCGAGCTCTGCGTGCAGCGCTGCACCCCCGGGCTCCGTCGCAGACTGATTTTCTGCCGGGCTTGGCGCGAAGAGGCGAGAGCCCCGACCGCGCCGGTGGCGAGGCACAACGATAAACTTGACTCCTCGAGCCGCCCGGCAGCTGCACCCCACCGGCCGCTGAATTATATACCTAGAACGCAAATATTTACCTTCGGACTTCTAATCGCGTCAGAGCTTACCTACAGTGCTCCTCGTAGGAGCTGTTTTTCGCGTGTAAAAAAAGATTGTTGTGAAAATAATTTTCTAATAATATATTTCTATATGGTTGTAAACAATATTTGTCGTCTGAGTAAACAAATATTGAACAACATCATTCACAATATGTCGTCGATCGTTACAAAAACTAGCATTTTTCAGATCTTTGGAAAAATATTAATTATGTTTCTAAAATTATTAATAACAAACACTAAAGCTTTTAACTCTAAGTCCGAAATGTATAGTACCTAGTTGAGCCTATGCAAAATTTTCTGCTCCTTATAATCACATAGGGAAATGGAATAATAATTATATAAAAATAATAATTAAAAACAACGAAAACCTTATACTTATAATGACGTGCCAAGATCAATGGACTCTGATGGAATAATTAATTCCATTATTCAATTTTATTATAGATAATAAATCTATCTTTTTATAAAATGATTATCCCATTTGAAATCAGCAGGCCTAGTATAAAATATTCTTGGAATAATTTATTTATGAATATATCCCACTTGAATCCGTTAAACTTATATTTAAAAATTATAAGATAAAATTATGATTCTTTTCCATACAATTTTTGTTAACAATTTTTATGTTTCTGTTTCAGGATTCAGAATTTGATGCACCATTCTTGCAAAGCTATTTTATAATAAGCACTGCACGATACGAAGGATTATCTTTTGAACATTGAATCCAGCACTTACTATAAGTACTTCTTCACCCAAGTAATCTCATCTTGAAAGCTCAAATAGGTTTGTTCTGCAATATTTTAAACATAATAGCTTTTCCGCTTAAACACTAAGAAATAAGAAAAAAAAGTACCCCTGAACTGCCCAAGCCGAGGTATATATACCTCGAAGTAAATTTCCCATTATCCATTAAAAAATTTTACGTCAATGCACAAGATTTACGACGGCTCGAATTATGCCCCTTTTCTTCTATGAATCCTCGCGAGCGGTAATGCTGGTAATTGACGGTTTATCTCATTGCGTCTCATGAAATTTTAATGCTTTAGTGTCGACGCCGTTCCGCGCATTGATATAACTGCAAAATGAGCGCTACTATACTCTCGACTTAATGAACGCTCCTTACAAATAATAAGCGACCGCGCTTCAATGCTTCATTTCATTCGCAGCTAAATAGTTTAACAGTGTTAACCGCAAAATAATTGCTATGACTTCTGGGTGCTTATTTTTTCATAACATTCCACTATGCATGTTTTGTAGGAGCATACTTGACTAATCATTAACAATTTTTTTTTTTTTTAAACTAAAACTTAAATACACAATTTATATATTTATGCAATAATTTATTGACAAAAAATTATGCATATTCAAGTGATGATAAAGTTTCGTACGTAGACTTGTTGCGATTTAAAATTGGGAGAGGGAGAGAGAGAGAGAGAAAGGGAGAGAAAGAGAGATAGGCAGAGATCTAGACAATAATGCGCGCTTCACTGAAGGGTCTACCAGTTGCCATAAACTGTAATATCCTAAATAAAGATCCTTTTCAAGGGGGTTTCAATGAATTTAGAAAAATTTTATTATAGTGATTACAACGGTCTTCGAAATTCACTGTAAAACCATAATACTTCATAACCGAGAGTCATAAAACATTAAAATAATTTACATACGCCCAAATTAGCGCTGTACATCAAAACACACTTAAAATCCTCTTCCACCCGAGATCTTCGGCACTAATCTTCCCTCGATGCCTGTCTCCTAGGACTTTGCGCGTCGGAAACCGCAAAAAATACGAGGATCCGGCTTATTTTGACATCGGCGGATCAGGCGTGTGCCGAGGCGTGACACGGAAAACTCAAACAGTGTCGGCGCGTCGCGTCCCAGGGGTCGTCGGTCCTCTCGCAAGAGCGAGCGGCGTGTCGAAAGAGGCCCGGGGCCAGCTGCGCCCTCGCCTCTCTGGGTCAGGGTCACTCTTTTCGACTTTTATCGGGTCGGCACATTTCCGCCCGTGTCCTTGACTCTGTGACCAACTGAGCGCAAATGTTTGCTTTTTTTTAAAGGGAACCCATTCACAAGTTGCAGTAGGGCGAAGAAGCGCGTGCCCTAAGCCGTCGGTGGCCTTGCGCTGAAAGCGATCTGGCACAAATATTTTGAAAGCTGGAGGTCGACACTGCTGGGTATTCACCTGCATGTCTGCGTACGCCAATTTGTTGTTTCCTCGAGGGTTGGGCGACTTTCTAAATATTTTTAGTCGAGGTCCAAAGCGATACTGCGATGTTTGTTTTATATTTCACGTAGGGATTGTTTTTTGCTTGATTTTATTTGATTTTTCTCTTTTTTCATATTTAATTCAATTTTCATTTTACGAATGTAAAGTCTTAATTTATAATTCACTTGTTAATTGCTGAATTATATAAAAAATAATTCAAAAAATAATTATTCTTAGGTAATTGAATTATTCAAAACAATTTGTAAATTATTTTTCAAGAAAGTCAGCAACTCACAAGTGGCCTATGTATTGGGTCTGAGTTAAATTTAAAATTGAATTAATTATTGCAACTCGGCAAAGTTTTCTTTAAAGGTACGTACACAAATCAGTATAAAGTACAATATAAGTTGAAATCTTTTTAGTCCATGTATTTTACCTTCCCTTTTTTAGTCGAAAATAAACAATAATTATTAATTGATTAGAGCATTAATCAATTAAATTAGAGCAGTAGCAAAAAATAATATTTACAAGTTTTTAATATTTTACACAAACATTTTATTTTCGAAATATTTTATAATATTTTAATCCAATGGTAGATTAAATACGATAAAAATAAAAATATTTTAAGACAAATAAAATTCCGGAACAAACTCCAAAAAAATATTAACATTATGCAGTGTTTATCTAATACGGGGACCATCTCTAACTTATCGAAGTGTGCTCGATAAAATTTCCCTCTATTGAAGCTTAATCCGTATCCTTATCAACATTTAAGATAAATTTAATGAAACGGCTGAAAGCGAGCGATTTCGGTCCACGGCGGCGATGAGCAAAAAAGGAGCTCGCGCGCAAGCGAGAAAGAAAGAGAGAGAGAGAGAGATAGAGAGAGAGAGAGAGAGAGAGAGAGAGAGAGAGAGAGAGAGAGAGAACTCGGAGTCACGAGTGCCGGTGTGCGCGATCGATAAGGGCAAAGCGAGCTAAAAGAAAGGTCGAAATAAAATGTTATTCGCGGGGGCCCCCGCGGGTTAATTGAAAAAAGGAGTCCGTTCCTTTGTAAGGAAATCGTCGCAAGTAAGGTGAAATATATGCGATGGGGGGGAAGGGGATATAGCCCGGCCGGACCCGGGGTAATTAATCTACAGGAGCGCCTCGCGATCTCGCGCTCTGGCTCGCTGCTCGTGCCTCTGGCTGAGCACCCCTGGGACGACGTGTGTGGTCCGGTCTCGGGCTCTGGCGGCGAGGTGCCGACACTCGAGGCTTCCCCCCGCGCTGCCCCCTGCCCCCCCCCCTCCCCCTCATTTTTCTCCACCCTCCTCGCGGTCGTTTTGCCTCGTGGTACTCCTTCTCTCTCCGTCCCTCGCACGTCATTATGCACCGGCCACACGAATCTACTTTGGTGCGCTCGCCTCTCTCTCTCTCTCTCTCTCTCTCTCTCTCTCTCTCTCTCTTCGGCTAATCCTATCCTTCTTTTGCTCGTTAGCCGTGCTTCGTTTATACGCTCAGGTGCTTACTTACAACTGCTCCCCCCACCCTCCTCCCCTTACACGGCGGAGATGCCCGGGAATACGAGATTCGCGATCGTGCCTCTTTCTCCTCGCCATCGACGGGGAAAAAAGATAAGGCGTTATAAAAGAGCCGAAATTAAGGAGAGTCCGCGCGAGGGACAAGAAACGCGCGCGCTCGGCACGAAATTCGCGATTCCCCCGACCATCCCTGTCTCTCTCTCTCTCTCTCCCCCTCGTCTTTTGTTCCTTTTTTTAAGCTCGCGCTTCTCTTGGTTGCGCCGTGTAGCGCCACTCGTCCCGAGATATATATACGCTTTATGTTTTATGCGCAAAAATGAGAGGCATCCCTCGACGGTTGCCGGCCCGCTCGCACGAGGTTGATCGTTCTCGAAATTGCAATAAGTTCCCTCCAAATTGTGCGTTCGTTGATTTGTGAAAGAGACTTTCACTCGGACGCGGCGCGATTTTTTTGCCGCTCGCATTGAAAAGTTTGAGATGAAATTAAAAAGTAATTTTGAAATTCCACTCATTTGAGATCGAACGAAATTATAATTGGTGGTACGGCATATACTTTTTTAAGGGTGGCATAAAAGTTCGTAATGATTTCACAAAAGATTGTATAAGTTTTTTTTTATTTTTAATATAGAATTTTAATGATAATAAATATTATACGGTATAACAATTTATTATTTGTGCATCAACAGTTTATTGAAATACTTCTGTAAGTGCAGTATCAGTTTAAGTACAAGGCATTACCCTAGAGGAACTGAGCGAAAAAATTAACATTAATTTAAATAAAGCATGTACACGACTCAAGCCTTCATTATCTTCGAGCACAATAGGTTCGATCTAAACTCAAGACGACCAAAAATATACCGCAAAGCCGAGATTGTTCCGTAAAAACCGAGTTCCTTCTCACGAGAAAACTATTCCACTCGGGCGCTATAAAGGCCCGGGATAATTTCTGTCTTTAATGAATTTTTATTCTGGTTTTATTATTTCGAGCGTTCGAAAGCTAAACGGCGCCGTTTCTCGCACCGTTCACAAATCGGACATAGCTCGGTCGTCGTAAAATACGCAATATCTCGCATTTTACAAGCCGTTACTCGAGCCCCTCGTGCTTTCGGTGCCGTGCTAGCCGCGCAGCACAATGAGGAAGTGATAAAAAATGAGTCGTGTGTAATCTGCCGGGAGTAAGACCGATTTCAGTGCGACCAGATAGGAAAAAGTTAACGGAAGATTCTGGGAAATAAAAACGGGGTTATCTTTGAAATTTATATTCATAATAAAATATCATAATGTATCTTGAAAATTGATGTATCTATAAATTACTTTATTTTACCTTCATTACTCTATTCTTAGAAATGGTCACTTGAAATTGGATTTATCTTATTCAACGTATCAATGACCTTTGACATATAATATTCTACGAGGCATGAAACGTTTGAGAAACATTATTTCAACCCGGATCTTGTAGCAACTAATGTTACAAATAATGTTATACCAAGAATTTGCATTACATTCCAGGAAATAATTCGGAAAACGTTTCTGTAACGTTGCTGAAAAATCTTGAAAAATGTTTCTAAAGCATTAGTTCATCAATATCTGTGCATTTAACCGTTTCAAAATGTTTGTGAAATATTTCAATGTGTACTAACAAATTTCTTTTTTCAATACATATTCCAATTTATGATTTTTGTTTATGAAACATACCATTACGAAAATGGATTACATTATTATTTGATAGAATCTTAATTCTGATTAGAATCGATCCGATTAGAAAAGCATCACACTTTCGAAATTCTTTTGGACATATATTCCACTGGCGGTTCAGTGGTTTCCAGTTAAAATTCGATTAAATTCCAAAAATTTGATATATGATCAAGATAGATTTGATTCCAATCATTGCAGTACTACTTTTTAATATCTCACCCTAATCAATCCGAAGAAGTTTGATAAACAAAATCTTAAAATTTTACTTTCTATTTGTACATGACTCCTAAATTCTAAATCCAAATTGTTTGCATACTAGGCACTTCTTGAATGACGAGACTCGGCAAAAAAAAAGAAGAATCGCGCGTAACGATCGAAAATCGGCAAAGTGCAAAAAAGCCGGCCTCATTAGCATTCTGCTTTGGGGCGGCGGTAGGGCGCGCATTTAGGCCGGACAGTAGCGCTCCGAGATGGCCATCTAATCAAGTGCATCATCGCTTTGTCTTTCCGCGCTCAGCTATTCCGGGCATTCGACCGCGCGCAAAACAAGGAGAGGAAGACCCCGAGCTCTCGGGCTCGCGCGCCGAGAAGAAATCGGCGCGGCCGGACTGACGTAACTGCGGTAGCCGCGCGCGGCCCGGTAGTCGTGTATTAGCCCTCTAACGAGGTGCAGTTTTTACGGGCCTCGCAACATAATTGGCCGTTCATTTGCATAGATTCGCGGCGGCAGTCCCTGCGAGCGCGAAATCGCCGTGCTACCACCGCTCGCTCGTTACGCGCGCTGCGGCCCACCCATTGTTTCGCGCGTGCCGCGGCTTTAACGCGATCGTCGCGCAAATCATAACGCGCGCGCGGCGCCTGCGATTGTTATTGCCCGCGGGTATGCTAATGCGGCTCGCGCGCTCGGAAATTCACGCGGCTAAGTGGGATTATGGCCGAGCTGGAAATTGCTGTTTCGCGCGCGAGCCCGCCTTTTCCGCGAGGGGATCGGTCGCGCGCGTTTTAATTTTCAGCTGTAAAGTCTGGACGCTAATTTTCTCGATCGCTCGCGAGATGTTTTATTTTAGGAAACGCGCGGTCTCCGTAACTGCTTCTTTCATTTCCTTGGTGCTAAACGCAAGAAATGATGTTTTCGTATTGTAGGAAAAATAGTTATACTTTACACTCGCGAACGAACAAATTTTATTGAATAAATTTAATTATTTATACTTAATATTCAAAAGATTTCTTTATGAGGATAGAAGATTACTATTTTATACAGATTCGTAGATGAAATATTATTTCTTTGAAATCCATTAGTAGAACGGTTTACAACGGTTTACTTTTTTCTTTATCAAAGTGCAAAATATGTTTGCAGTTCAATCGCATGATTAAATGCGTCATTATATAGAATGAAAAAACTGCTTTGATACAAACGTAAACAACGTTTAAAACGGAAGAAATGTAATTATGTAAAATACTGAATATTTATGATTGGATATGTGTTTATATGAACGTATATTATTTTGATTCATAATTAAGGAGGACACATTATTTCCTACACATTAACTTCAGCCGGCTGTCATCATTTCTTGCTTTAAGTACAGAATAATAATGATAATTGCGATCGTCATCACGAATGATCATCCGCAGATCATTAAAGTGAAAAGTACCGTAAAATTGTTCGGCCTTGGTGTCATGCGTGATTGGATACACTTCTACATTTTTATTTCACCAAACAAAAATGGACAAGCGTGGGTAATTGGTGTTTTATTGCCGCTAATCTACCATCATTAAGCTCTTTATCCGTAGCAAAAAGAAAATCAGCAATGTGTTGATTGCTACAATAGTTGAAATTGAATATTACAGGCGTATTATTTCATTTTTATAAAATTCAGTAATAAATCAGTTAAAATTTATATAATGGAATGGGATTGCAAATATTTATTACGTAAAATCATGGCAAGCACTACAGTAGTTTCTCATAAAAATCAAGTGAAAAATGTAATCGTTAGTCGAATTGCAATACTGGAATTTTACGGGTAAATTACTACAATTTTAATCTGAATCTGAAACGGTTGAAAATAGTGACAGTTTTATATGAAAAGCTCCATAATTTTTGTGGAGAAAATGTTGCTGTTTCAGTCATCGTAATACCGAGAATTGTTCTGGGTGAACACAAAATAATAATTCATAAATTATATAACACGTAAGTCATTTAAATGTACACTCAATTCAATTATTTCTCAATTCAATGCACGCGGAATCAATTAACACCTCAGTAAACCGTCGAACCCCTTAAAAAAGCAGCAAACAAGCCACCCCCGCAGCCGCGTAAAACACCGAAGCCGCGATCGCGCAAGCTCATCACGCACGGTCCGCTCGGAAAATGATAAGCGATTGCGGGGGGGGGGGCGAGCTCTATAATTAAGCTGTCGGCTCGCGCGAGCCTCTCGAACGGTTTCGGCGAGTCCCGGGGGCCAGTCTGATGCATCATGCATCGCGCGCGGGGGCCTCGGGGAGGCGGTTCGCGAGATAAGTTAAAACTGGAAACCGGTCGGCGGCCCCTCTTGGAAGCCCCGGCGGACGTCTTGATATGGAAGTCGCGGGCCTCGCGGCATAACGAAGCGCCCTGACCGCGAGCGGGGGACCGCGCCGTTTCCTATACGCGGCGTGCGCGGGGGAAGCCCTAGCAAATCGCGACGCGTGTCCCGCATCGGCTAGTGACTTATCCCTTACTGGGACGAAGAAAATTGGAGGTTGATCCTGGCGCGGAGAAAATCTACAAGTCCGATATCGGCTGCTCCGCCGATCTGTTGGGTATCTGATGATTTTTCCTTTCCTTTGGTGTACAGTCTGTTTTGTTGTTTTGAAGAAAAGCAGCTGAAATTTTAGCATATTTTAGTTGTTAAGCAATGCAGGATTTTATTAAAATATAATTAAAATTTCTTCGCTTGGGATGTAATTGGAATTTTTATTTAATTAGACTTCGCTTTAATAGACCAATTGATGATTCTCTACATCATTCATTTGTGTATACTTGCTCTAAGAAAGTATAACTTTGAAAATTTAAATAATTCTTTTACCATTTATGTTATTTCTATCTCAAAAGTTTAGTCTTGCAAAGTTGTTCAAAAAAGCAATCTTGACTCAATCGTTTTAACAATGAAACCGTGGCATTCGCGCACTAGTTTTGATCAATCGCCGAATCACCGTCTCTAATCTGATCATCGAGGGGTCATTAATGAGTGAAATGCGGGCGGCAGAAACCGATGATCCAACGGATCGTAGACCTTCTTGGAAATCCCATCCGACCCGCGCCGCTATGACAAATGGTGCCAACAGCGTGTCGAGAGCTTCGCTATTTCTGTACCTTGTGGGATTTTAAAAGAGAATCTGGAAAATCGATTTCTTAAAGCATGTTGTGTTACATCTATTAAACAACAGTCATTTTTAGCTTGAAATATCATGGTTGTAAATGAATTTCAAAGTATTTATAAAATAGCAGATAAATTCTTAACGTTGCCTGAATTTTGATTGTAAAAATGTGCATTTCTTAATTTTACTAAAATATTAAGTATACTTGTATGTACAACCGACGACAAGATCAAAGGCAAAATCGTCTGCCACATCAAAAGAAGTGAACGTAACGCTGGTAGCTCTCGCAGTTAAAATGAACTTCCGACATCCTCGTAAAGAAGCACGAGTCGCTCGCAATTACATCCAGCTGTAAGTCCGTAACACCGGCGATTAAAGGGACCTAATGAGCGAGCATTAGGTCGTAGCCGCTGCTGTTTTTTGCCCAGCGCGCGCTCGCCGAGTCTCTTGATGAAACGCTTTTTAGAATTGACGGCCGTCGCGGCCTTTTACAGGACAATGCGCAATTTCCCTTGCCGATTAGCGGCCGTCGGCGAATAACCGGTGTCACTACGAAATTTCCTGAAAAAGCCAGCCATTCGTTTCCTCGCTCAAGTTACTTGCAATGGAATTCTGCACTCGTTGCTATTTCATCTTCTGTTTTTAAATGATACGTCAATCGGACGGTAATTTAAAGTTTATTATAACAATGTACCATTCAGAATAAATGTAACAAAAGTGTCGCAGAAATCAACCGTCAACAGATCCATTCTGGTATAGAAAAGATCGTGACCGAAGGATCAATCTCGTCACAGTGATGTAGCGATACCACTATAGCCTCTCTCCACAACAGATCGATCGAAATTCTATCTCCTAGATCACGTCGTCGTAATTCTGTATAATCCCTCGTTTACATGCAAAATCAGTGTTAGCCGTCTTTGTCTTCCGACTGCTCACTTCGACTTATCTACAACCGAGCGTTATCGATGACGCTCGAGGAAAACGGTACCCGCGCAGTCCGCGGACAGTACCAATATACTATACCGGCCGAGAATTTATAAGTCGCGTCGGTATAGCGCCGCTTCCGGACCTCAGCTTTTATGAGTCGATGGCATGCCACTTTCGCGGCTCTCGTGCGCTCGTTATTCTTTCGCTTTTATGAATTCCGCACCGACGCTTATGTGAGCAGGCCGTGAATCATCCGAAATTCAGCGACCCGTCATGGAATTTCGCTTGTAAAGTGGACGAGCGCGGTAAACGCTCGAACTTTCGGTAATGCGATTTCGCTGAAAATCCCTGAAATTTAGTGTCGTGATGAAATATAAAATGAACTGCGAAAAATTTTTTTTACTATCTTTTAACGCGTAGACAAAGACAGGTATATAAACCGATACAAACCATATCTGAAAAGATACAGTAATATCTTCTAAATAAATAGTTACCTCATAATATTTGAAATTTTTTTAAAATCCATGCGTGCTAATTCGATAAATTGTTGCTGTAATTATGTTAGTGCTTTGTAAAAATTTGTACGTAGGTGTTCACTAAGTGAA
This sequence comes from Eurytoma californica, assembly GCA_035586675.1. Taxonomy (NCBI): domain Eukaryota; kingdom Metazoa; phylum Arthropoda; class Insecta; order Hymenoptera; family Eurytomidae; genus Eurytoma; species Eurytoma californica. The sequence goes on along the minus strand of JAXIUT010000048.1, from coordinate 15,215,196 downwards.
AAGTTCTAGTGAAAATGACTATATTGTCTGGGAGAGTGGTCATTGATTGACTTTTTAAAGAAAATTACCATTCTTTATAGTTAAATTTAAAACAGTATTGTAAATTTTCCTGTACATACAGTAAATTTTACTATAAAGTATAGTAATTTTTTCAGAATATAAATCAATGACCACTTGCCCAGACATGATAGTAATTTTTACTAGAACATTTCTCTCAGTGTAATTTCACCAATTCAGTTACAGTACACGTAAAAGTACCTGCCTACGTTTGTACTTTTATTCTCTTCTCAATGCATACAAATTCAAGCTTCCACCCCCGAAAACTCCTTAAAATTCACCTTCGCACACCGGAGGAAACTAAACGACGAGTCAATGCGCATCGTCTAACTCGCGTGCGAGCCAACGAGAGCCTCGAGCTTGGCCTCGAGGAGACGCGAGGCGGCGGCGTTCCCTCTTTAAAAATCACCGAGTTTTTTTCCCCGACTCATCCACCCCTCCCCATCCGAGCGCGAGCTCTCGGGGGAGAGTTCGCCTCGTAAAAAGCGCATGGCGAAAGAATCTGTTTGCCGAGGCCAAGGAGCGCGAAATGGGATCCCTCTCCTTGGCAGCTGACAAATCAAGCTGAAAATTGAATTCTGGGGCGCGCGTCGGAACTCCCGAATCCCCCCGCTGCTCCGGGCGGCGCTTCTTCCTCCGCGGCCCCCCTCGCGCGCCCCGATTGTTTCTCACCGCAGCAACATTCCGGAGCCGCGATCTTCGACGCTATATCTGCGCCTCAGTCGTGCCGCCGCGACTCCGCCGACGTGTGCGACTTTTAAACTGATTTTATTTGAACGCGCCGGAGTTTCGGCGGTTGCCGAGAATCGAGATAAAAAAATCTTGTGAATTTATACGCCTTTTGTAAAATAATTAATAAAAATAATTTAATGTATTTATAATCGCGATCTTCAACATTAATTATTAAGATATTAATTCGTCTTTGACTTATATTTTTAATTAAATAAGTCTTAATTAAATTAGTCAGTCATCTATTCACGTTGCTACATTTCTTTACGTTATGAATTTTTATGCATCATATCTTGTGTAAAAGTAACAAATATTTTCAATATTTTTTTAATAATTATGTTTTTAATATTGGCCTTAGCACTACATGCAATCATTCCTCCCAAACCTCAGGAAAATATCTTGTAAGATAATAATCCCGGTAGGATTTCCAAAATATTAATATATTGAAGAAATTTCTGAAAAATTTCTTTATATTTTGTCCAACACAAGTACTTTATAGAACCTCCTAAAAAAGATATTCCACTTTCGTAGCCTGGTACTACAATTAAAGTGAAGAGTTACTACTTCATTTTTATGTACCATTTTTTCAGAAACTATTGCAATTTTTAGTAGAACTTTTTTCTTCGTGCCCTAGTATCTTTATTTTTTGGGATATAACTTAATCTAATAGCCTTTCTATCGTTACAAAAGCCCTTCATCAGAATCAAGTACCTATACAAATTCATTTTGAACATTGCCCAGAGGAATAAGAACAGCAACAAAGACCACATTCACAAATTCCCTTATCCCCGCATCTCCGGGCAACTCGCGTAGACGAAACTCGCCGCTCACCGCGCCCGGATAAAAATCATCCTCGGCGACGAAGTAGAAAACTCGGCCGATAAAATCGGCGGCTGATTATGACAAATGGAAAAGGGCGCGCGCGCGATCGCCTCGAAAGATCCAATTTCCGGCGCGCGAGCGCCGATGGAATGCCCCGGTAATGAATTCAGCGATAGGCGGCGGCCGCGGTGCACTCGTAAAGCGAGGCCTCCTTTAATGAAGAGGGCACGGAGCGATTCGTTTTCGCGGCGGGAAGCTCGTCTCGCCTACCGGAATTGTCGGCGCGCGAGCCGCCGCGGAGAGGAACACCGCGCGCTTGAATATTCGCGCGCGGCGCGACTTATCTCGCCGCTCATCTGCGGCCGCGCGGCGCGTCCCTTAAACAACGCGCCGGCGTTGATTGCATGTTGCGAAACGGCCGGCTTTTTATGCGGTTCGCCTATAAATTTCCACCGAAATGCATACGCGGCTGGGAGGGAAATGATTTAGTTAGAACGCCGGGGGTATTAATCACACTGTGACTTTGTGATTTAAATGTGATTTTCATGATATACAGATATAAAATGATAGTTACTTTTTTCTTGAAAGTGTGTTTTTTT
>JAXIUT010000048.1:15192364-15204251 GCA_035586675.1 Eurytoma californica | reverse complement strand
ATGGGATATTTAGTGGTCACAGATCATAAATTTTGCCACTTTATGATCTCTTTCTGGTTAATTTTCTACCAGGGTTAGGAGAACAATTAAAATTGAAAATAGAAAGTAGATAATTCTAGTAGAAACTATTAGTTAAAGATATATCAAAATTACAACTATAATAAATTTTCCTGAAATGAAAACAACAGTAGTAAAATAATTCGTGGTAATACTGATACTGTTATATACTGTTTAAATGATTTCGAATTAACAATAATGAGAGGGACAGCTCTCGCAGAATCATCGAAATAAATTAGTGCAAAAACAAAGTTGCACGCTGAAATTGCACCCGTTTCGCGTAACCAGCTCTCGCTCATTATTCCACCGCGAGTAAGTACCAACGTAGTTCGTGACCAAGCACACAATAGAATTCTCTCGCAACATTCTCAGCGTTTCTCTCTCTCTCTCTCTTTCTCTCTCTCGTTGAAAAAAAAACAAAAACTAATTCCCGCGCGAAGAATAATTGCGGGAGCCGCAATCGGAATTGATGCGGCCCGGTGGCTCGGCGATACGTCAGGCAGGGCCAGTGCGGTGTGAGATCGCATAAATAAGTCGCGCGCGCAGATCGCGGAGGTCGCGCCGATGAGAAATGGGAGGGAACCGCGACGCACCAGCTGGAGATGCGGCGAGTCGGCCGTGGGAGTCGGATCGTCGCGGCCGAACGTGATGAGGCATCCACGCGCCTCGTTTCGAGGGATGCTATTGCACAACCTCGAGCGCGATACCATTGTTGCTGAGCTTCATCCCATTGTGCGATTCGAGGGGACGCCGCGGCGTAATTACGGATTAAAACATTGTGCGGCTCCTCAATGTGGTTTCTTTATCTGGCTTGATATGTAAATGTTTGTTTGACTGGACTTTGATAGAATATCCTGTTATAAAAAGGTGTATTAAATGGTCTATCTGCCGGATGGATCTAAATTAATATTATTTTTATTGCGGGATCTAGACGTCTTCTTGGATCTCACATTCCGTGGACTGCTAGTAGGTTAGCTAGAGGGTGAGATGTTCATTTATCAACTTCAAATTTAAGTTGGTTGCAATAGGCGTTTCTAAATAAATGTTGAATTTGAGAACATGATTACTTTATAGAAACAATGCCCTTTAAAACGTTATCTAAGGCATCGTGATTAAAGTCTATCCACTGTTCTATAGAAATCTGCGCACTCACAAACCACTCCACATTATGAGAGCATTAACGGTTTGCTTTTTTATTCAATAATTCTGCTTCTTTATTGATGTTATACTCAGACACAAGCAAAGTGAAACAGAGACTAATCGACTGATCAAAAAGCAATTGCTATTATATCTCCGCTGAGAAAAACTTGGTCGCAGCGTGTACACTGAGATCTTAACTTTGTTAGATTCATATTATGAATGAAAAATAATTATTCAAATATTGTAAATCCCCTGTATCATACCTGTACTGATAATGGTTACTGATTTAGAATCCCTTAATTTTTCGTAAATCAAATAAATTAAATAAGCATTAAATTTTTGTTTTTAGAAATTAAAGATATATGACGGGTAGAGCTTTTGTATATTTGTAATCCAACAAAAAGCAGTATTCTATCTGTGTGTTTTGACAGCAAATCGACACTTAATGAATTCGTTACGACACACGAAGACGAAAAAACATCAGGTATGCCCTAACGATGTCTCTGATAACGCGATTAGCAATGTAAATCCCGCAATTACCCGGCTATTCGGGATAATCAAGTAGCGTCGAAATTAAAGCAAAAAGCTCGACGTTATGCTCGTCAATTAAGTAGTAAGTGCAAATGATACAATCGCCGTCCCAAATTAGGAGACGGCCTTTCGTCTCGCTGCTCCCGCCCGAGCCTTCGCAAATAAAACGAGATCCAAAAAAAAGAGGAAGAATCCAGCGAGTTAAAAGTGTACATCGAAGGCGATTAAGGCGCGCTCGCGCTGCCCCGCGAATTTCCCGTCCTGCAGCGGAGGGATCGGCTTTTTGCCGGGTTCCCGGATAATTAGATTACCGCGCGCCGGGGCACAAGCTCGCTCGCGCTCGGTGCCAGGTAATTAGGTACCGCGAACGGGGCCCTCGTTCCCCGTAAAAGCCGCGCCATCGCGCTCCCGGGAACTTCCGCGTGTGTGTTCGTGAGCGTAAGACGGCCGCGGGCAGGGAGAACGACTTCGATTCGTTTACCCTATAGCTGCGCGCACAGCACCCCGTAAGCGGAGTCGCGAGACGAGCAGAGAGGCCTTAACGTTTAATTGCGCCGCTCATGTGCGAGTGACGAACTAATGATGCGTGCTTTCCTTCCTTACGGTTTACATCTGTTTTGCGCTGCGCCTCGTTGCCTTTGGAATCTATTTTTGCAGTAATTGGTATGTTGTAAACGAACAGTTTTTTATTTCGATAAAATGGTCAGTGAGTTTGATGGTTACTATGAACTAGGTGTTTTTATCGCAAGACAATTGCTTTGAAGCTTGAGAACCAAGTGAGCTTTCGGTAGTTGTTTAGCTCAATACATTAGTTAATTTGTGTCATCGTGATTTGTGTTCCTCGAAAAAAGAATCTAGAATTATTCAGCGCTTGTCCTTTGCTTTATATCATCATATAAATTTTGCAATTAAATTTTTAATCAAGCTGATTTATGAAAAGGCATCTTGAGCTTCATGTCAATTATGAATACCAAAAAAATTTAATTACTTAAATGTTCTTTTGAATGCAATCATTAAGTTTTCATATCAATATAAAACTATACACCATTCATACTCTGTGTCTGCAAAGTCCAAGATAATCTCTACACAAGACCTTTCACTTCTCAGTCTCGGAACAGATTTATCGCAACGATTGCTTTAGAGGTACTGAAATATGAGTAAAAGTACATATACAGACAATTTACCACATTCGCCGGATAATTTAGAGGCGAAAAATCGCGCCTAATAACCGCTACCTCAAACATGAAATTATCGCATTAGCAATCCCTATCTTCGAGGCACGAAAAGGTGCCGGTACGGTAGATTAATCAGAATCGCATTTACATGAAAATCTCTCAATTGGACGTCGCCGGCCGGGGGTAATCGCGAGCGCTCGAATCTGTTATTTGTAAGCTCTAATTGCGGCCGTGCCAATGTATTAACGTCTAAATGAGCGATTACGCCGCGCGCTCGCGTGCCGCTACGAAGAATCGCGAGCGATACCCTGTCGCAGATTAGACGGATGCGCGCGCGAGCACGTGAGAGCGCGTCCCGCTCGCGTCTTTATTAATAACGGTCGATGACATTGACCGATTCGGAGCCGCTCGTAATTACCCCCGCGGAGGTCCCTGGCCGCGAGCATCGACGCGCGCGCGGGCAGGTGCCTCCGCCGCGACCTTCTTAGAATTATGATCGATATCGACGGTTCCGGCATCGATCATCCGGCCGACAAAAATCTGTACTTGACTTGAATATTTATAGTGGTGACTTAATTAATTTTTGAGGAATTTTTTTAATTTAACGTCATCTACACGAACATTGATCTAACTTGTAATTAGGTTATTATAATCTTTAAGGATCTAGATTAGCAAGTTTGAATTAAGAAGGGTTTCTACTAAAAAATCTAATTTTATTACCAATGGGCCTGGAGTTTTGAATATTTATAGTTACATGCTCTGTAAAGATACAAACATTTTCATCATTTGCTTATTTTTTTTTTTTTTTTTTTTAAATAAACATAAAGCTTTTTAAGCTTGAATTAAGAAAGCTTCATGTTTTTACTGGTTTGACCAAAATAATTGTTCAAAAGCTCATTTTGTTTCTTTATACCTAAAGTATAGGACTTTTAACTCATCTTGTACTGAATTATACCATAAAACATGAGAAAATCGATTTTTCGGTGAAATATCAGAAACTCAGTTTTATGAAAGGCCAAAGTCAAAATTTTCGAACTATATTAATGTAAATACTGCATCAGTTCCAAAAGTTTTTATATGGAACTTTATTCTATCCTATTGTTGTTTCACATTTTTAACTAACTTCTCGAATCTTGCAATTTAAATTATTATCTGGAAACGACGTTTACATGTAAAATTATGAGAGACCCGTTAAGAAAATATCAACACTTTACTTTAGTATACGTTAGAATCCAGGGAGCGCAGCAACAAAGCAATAAAGAATCCGCGTAGAAGCGGTTAACAAATGGACGCGCTTCTCAGCGAGGCAGAGGTAACGACAATTACGTTAACAGTGCGTGCTAAGTGAAGAGCGTTTCATCCGCGCGCCTCGAACGGTAGCTCCTAATCACCGATTAGCGACCCCCTCGTTAGTCCAACGCTCGCCGATCGTAAATCGTTCGTCTCCTTCGAAGCGGTCGGGCCGCGCGGAGATGCAAAAATCGTCGGCGCGGATAACTAAGTGCGAGCGAGCGCCTTCCTTTATTGTGGTTGCAGCAACACTGTTGCTCTTACTTCGACTGGTAATTACTATTATCGCCGCGCTCAAGGGTTACTTGTGAGCAGAACGAGCGAGCCGAGCGTTAAGAGTTATTTGGAATATATAAATTACTGAATACTCATCGTTAATAAAATTTTATTTTTTATTTATGCTTGAGCACACGTAAGTTATATTTAGACTTTGTAAAAATGGTGTATTAGTGTTAAAACCATAAATTCGCTCTAAAATTCTGCGAATTATTTAAATGGTAAATTTGTTATAACATAGATAAATATATAATGTGTAATTTCTTTAAAAGACTTTTAAAATGTATTTTGCAATTTTTAATTATTTAAATTCAATTACAATGAAAACATGAGAGAGATAAGAATGTAATCATCAATTAAATGAATGAAACAAAAAATATTAATTATATTTCGGCTTTTAATAAAACGAAATAATTCTTAATTAAAAAACTGATTGATTCATGCGATAAAAATGAAGGAAAATAATGGAAAAGGTTACTTTCGAATTACCCAAATGAAATACGCGGTGTGATAATAATTTAATCGCATCGTTCACGGAACAAAAGGTCGAAAGAGCGATAACTCAGCGCGCGTAGTCTGCGCGGTTATTGCGCGTAGCGCCGGTCCACGATAAGTGAGGGAATTCAAAATTCACAGCCACGACCCTCGCTCGCGATCGTTAAGGCAATAATTGTTTTGCCCGATGGGGGAGGATGGCCGAGCCGACGCAATATAAACCCGGGGATGAGCTGGGCAAATACCGCCCCGGGAGATAACAGGCGCAAGCCCCAAATTAACCCTCTATTAATCCGACAAGGGTAACCAGGAACACACTAGCCCATGAATTATTATAGACTCTTTCCGCCACCTATTCTACCCGACATCCCTTATTTACTCCCATTAAACTTCACCTCGTTTATCAACTTATCGATGAACTTTTTCAGATCTCATCTTTCGATGAAAATTCATTTTGCATTTAATGGGATACTTTTTGTTTTCATTATCTCGTATTTCTATTATCTGTTAATTTTTTTAATCTCTTAAATTTATATAAAATTTTGTAATTCTTTCACGTTTATAAAATGCATAGCTTAACTATAAGGCGAACGAATATTACAAACAACAAGTATGAAAACTTAGAGATACAACACTTAATGTTAATTCGCAAATTTACCGGTAGGTGGATACGGAAACATCACTCCCGATAACGAATCTGCTGTTTCAGTTTTGTAAATAAACATAAGCCACCTTTAGACTTGGGTCCTTAGGCAAGTAGAGAAAACTACTATTACTCCACCGCTTAACTTATTATTGTTATTTTACATATTCTACAAATCATTACAAAATTCATGTAACCATTGGAAAAATTTATTAATTTCTTGTAATCAAATGTAACCAAATGCATATTCTCGTTTTTTTTTCAATGTCCCGCGGCTAATTCCGACTTTCCTGTGAGGCTCCTGCGCGCGCGAGCGAGCGTCGGGTTCGAGTTTCAGCCGGCCTCGTGTGTCCGAGGCTCTCTCCCGCCGCGGCCCGGGGGAGACCTTCGCGCGGCGCGCGACGCGGCGAGAACATCGGCGCAGGCGAGTTTTACGGCGATGGTAGAGGGCCCCCGCGGTAATGACGAACGTGTGGCCGGCCAGTGCTCACAATATAAACACGAGAGGAAAGAAAAGATCAGGGAGCTATCTAATTACCGAGAATATAAATGAGCCGGCGAGAATCCCTCAAAGATCTCGACGGCTATAATTTAGGGATGGCTCGTTGTGAAAAAAAAGGAAGGAGGTAGGGAAGCCAACGGGGGCCTCCGCCACATTTTCTCACGTTCCCCTGATTTTTTGAAAGAGCCTGGCCCTTTCAGCTCCTGGCCTATACGATTTTTCTTGTGGAAATGTATTTCGCTTTATTGTTCTGTCGGCGCGGTGCGCACCCGTTACGCTAAACAACCACTTGTCTTTATAGGTTTGTGTACTTGCCAAATTATTTGCAGCTGTAATAAGGTTTACACGATTAGAAGGAAATTTCGATGCATATTTTTACTCGTGTAAAAATTTCGAAGATAATTATAAATAATGCATAGAGAAAAGCACTGGGCTACACGAGAAAAATGCACTCATTAACTGTTATAAAAATAAGTCATTACTTACATGTCATCTTTTATTAAAAAATCTTCGTGTCATTAGTTTCCTTGAGAATTAAAATTTATTTATGTCAGAGTTACTAATTTCCTGTCACGGTGTACTGAAAAAAAACACCTTATAAATCAATCATTACATCCTCAAAATAAAAAGCGCAAGTAAATTTAATTCTTAATTTCCTTCGGCGCAAAATAACTTGACAAAAACGTGAACCAACATCGATAATGCGATTTTAAGTGAATTATGACATTGAAAAGTTTCTCCAATTAAGTAATTTTTTGCAAAAGGTTAAAAGCGAGAAACACGATACTCGCCAATTTTCCGGTTTTCCATCGGCGAGCCGCGCGTCGTCGGCCGGAGAGTTAATGGCCGGCGCGATATCATGATTACACCAATCGCTCCTGTCATTACTCATACTCCCCTCGCACGATAATTAACTCCTAGGCATTTTTCCGCTAGTGTACCCGACCCGGGCTGCGCAGCAACAAACAAAAAGAAAATAAAGGAACAGCACACACAGAGAGGCCTAAAAGTCAACACTCGAATTTCCGTATAATTGCACCTGTCGGTGGAGACCGCGGCGACTTTGCGTGCAATCGCGAATCCGAAAAAGGAGAGAGGCGCGCCGAGTGGAGTGGGGGGGGAGGTGGGCCCGTGGGCCCGATCTCGCGAGGTGGCGCGCTCGGCGCGCAGCGAGCCGACAGGGGCCCGGACCACCCAAGTCGAAAGCGCTATAGTCTCGCTCGCGCCTCCTCGTAAACTCCTTTGCCGCGCGCTCGCGCAGCCACATCGTCCGGATAAATGAGTCCCGCGGAGAGAGAGAGAGAGAGAAAAAGGGGAAGAAAAAATAGAGAGAGACAGAGAGAGCCAGCCCGGGTCCCCGGGGCCTTGTGCATTTGCTCGGTGCGCGCATCGATTTATCGATGGCCACTGGATGCGATGGTCACGTTTCGCCGTAAGATGATCCGCTCGATGGTTTTATTCGTATGCTCGATATGACCGGGAGATTGAGCGATTTTTATTGCGCGCAATTTCACGGATCCGTGCCTCATCGTGATGATTTATTTGCAGCCGGACGAGAGGCCCAAAAGGAAACCGCGCCGCCACCGCGAGAGTGAGAGAGAGAGTGAGAGAGATAGCGTGAGAGAGTAAGAAAGACAGATAATGAGAGAGAAATTCTACGTTAATTTATTTTCATTATAGACGGATGAATGACGACAATGCGCTGGCTCCTTTTGGTATCGCGAGGTGAGTTTAATGAGCTTTTGTAAACGCTTATTTTTCGTGCGATAAAGGAAGCGCTTCTCAGTCTAATTTAATATTTGTAATAAAAGGATGACGAAAATGAATTGTGATATAGTACACACGTTCAAGAAAGTGATATATTTTGCAAAGAAACGATGCATGCCAAAATTAATTAAATGATATGAGTAGTACACTCAACAATAGATTGCATTATTCGACTAGTTAAGGACAGGTATGTGTAGCTTTTTATCCCATAGAATTATTAATTAACAACATATTCATATTAAATACATTTTACGAATATGAATCGTTATGAAGTACAGAATTTTATTAAAAAATAAACTTGCAAATATTAAGTCAGATATATGCCTTAAAAATTACTTTATTAATTACTTCATAATGTTTATTCCATTAATTAACAATTTTTCATAGAATTACGACCAAATATTTAACATACCCTCTATTATTCCACTCGACACTATACCCATCTAACAATTACAAGTGAGAACAACAAATACCGATAATTCCCTTTCAACTCCCATGTGAGTACTTGCACCTCAGCGTACAACTCGAGCTCCGTGCGAGTGCGAAGCTCGTTAAGCTGCGCGTGGATCGGGCACCATTTTAGAAAGTCGATTTTAATCCGAGAAAAAAAAAGTGCGGAGCCCCGGCACGAGGTCAAGTGGCTCATGTTCTCGGCGCGATGGGGACTAATTAATGCCAGAACGCGATACCGGCGGCGGCCGATCAAGCCCCGGTAAGTGAGGTAGCCGCGGGTGTAACAGAATCGGCGAGGAAGCCTCGGAGGAGGAACGATCGCTCGGACGGCCCGCGGCACCCTCTTCCCCGGCGTCGCCGTGTATAACGTACAAGAGCCTCTCGGAAATGGCTGTACGTGTCGCGAAGCCGTGAGCGGCTCCCGTACAAACGCGTTATCCCCCCCCCCCCCCTCGGGTAATATCGTAAAGCTTTACTTTGTGTGGATGGAATTTTGATATAGACCTTTTTTTCTTTTTGTGGGATAAATTCACGTACTCTGCTGTCGACGACTTTTTAGCATCACACATCTGTATAATAGTCTTCTAAAATATGTTACTTTATCTCGGTATAAACTAGTATACTTTATTTGTCTTATTAGTTATAAATTATTGATTTTTAAAGTTTAAATTATTACTTGGCTGTTGATAATGATTAACCTAGTACAAATTTATCAATATCATTCCATTCTGATTATTGTTTATTAAGCTAGTAAGCAATATTTTTTCAAAACTTTCTGTTTTAATTAAATTAGAAACGTTGTCCTTTTTAATTTAGCTTCAATATTTGAGTTTACTGACTAAATTACTGTAGTTGATTAAAAATGATCTGATGAAGTGTGTACTCATGTACGTTTTTCTTCGGCTTTATTGCAACGGTAAAATAGTGTTTAAGTTTTCACAATGCGTAATGGTTGTAGGAATGATGATTGACCGTTTAAAAAGTTGCATTCTGCAGTGAGTACAAAGTAATTTTGAAATATTTATGGCTATCCCGTAAATCGTTTGCATTAAAGGTTCATCGACTCTTAACTTAACTCATTAATAATAGTAGAAAGTTTTAGCTTATTGTGAACGCGAGTTACTGTCGTAAAAATGCACGAAAGAATTATGCGCGTACCGTAAAAAAAAAATTTGTTTGCAACTACGGAATTAAGTGTGTCGGTAAAAGAAAAATTAATGGAAAATTGTGGTAAACGCAGAACCAAATGATTGTTTTGATCGTTAGCGTCCGTCTTTATTATTTAAGTGTATAAGTTAAAAGTTAATCTAACTATTTTTCTCCGCGCGAACAGTGCGCATTAATAAGTTGATTTAATCAATACGCCCGGAGGCGTTTACCTCAAACAAACCCGTACGCGCGGAAAAGGCTAACAAACTAGTCGAGCGAACGGTTTTTCCACGAGCGAGCAAACTAATCGATATCGAGCCGGCCGATAAGATCTCCCGTAAATTCGCATATCAGGCCGGCCGCAGCGGGGATCTCGCGCCTCTAATATGAAACTGCGATATCCGTGGCGAGGGGGGGAGAGAAAAAAAAAAGAGTGGCTCGGGCTGAAATTCCCAAGCAGTCCGGCCTATCCGCTCCCGGGCTACCGCGCCGCTGAAATACGATTATGGGGGAATCGCGTGATTAATAAGCGCGGCCCGCCGGTTCACTTGCAGAAACGCCAAGAGACATCGCGATATACGCTGGTCGCGCGGATAACTCGCAATACGCCGGGCTGCCCTGATTGCAGTGTTTTTCTCGTTGCGAAATAAAGTAATTCGTGGGAAGGTTTTATATTAGAATTTCTCGTTTTTTTTTAGTTTAATTTGACTGTTATTACGTTGTATGAACCAATAAGCTTTCAAAATTTATGAAACGTATTTAACTGCAAGTAGAAAGGATCAATTTAGCTGCTGAACTAAGCTATATAGATATTGGAAAAGATGTCATTATAGATAAGAGGAATCAGTTAAGTTGTATTTGTTTTTGTATAAATAAGATTGATCTTATTCGATCATGCAAGTTATGAGTTAGTAAACATAATCGCAGTAATCTTGTGATAATCGTCTTTTTATGTATTAATTTTCCTCGTTCATAATTAACCAAAAGTGCTATATTTATTCTTTAATAGGATTTAACGATTGAAAATTGCGTTTTTACATTCATGAATTTTTTAATTTTTTAAACAAGTCTAAAGACTTTATTATCGTAGAATAAAAATTCGAAAACACTCCTTATAAGCATAAAAAATCAATGCAGAAGAAATATTCTGCATATATTTAAAAAAACTTCTTTCTAATTGAAAAATTTCTATAAATTAAACTTTTAGAACCAACATTTCTTCCAAAAGATAATTCAACAAATAATTTATTTTACTGATATATAACTCTGTATGAAGGTCTTTAAATTAAAATTTTACTTTTGACTGTAAAACTGTGAATTGTCACTGTTTTACAGTCAAAACTACATAGTAAATTTGAATAAGTGAAATTCATCCATATGCACGTTAAATAAGTGCATTTGGACGAATTTCACTTATTCAAACTTAGAGAGTATGTCACTACTTTGAAAATCGGTGATAATTTCATAGTGGATAGAATTTAGAGCGTACAGCTCGTTTGCTCGCTCGCTCCGCCGCTCGGTGAGCACGAGAAAAAATCTCGCGGCGCGTGCAAAACTCTAATGACTTTTAATCAGGCGAACGTGACAGATGCCTTAATACGCGGAGGATCGAGTGAGACGACCGAAATCTGAGCGCTCGCGCGCGCGATGTATGCATAACGCTGAAGAATGGGAGGCATCCGTTTCAGCCACGGGAGGAGGAGGACGTGCACGCGCTGCCGCGCCGCAGAAGAGAGATATTTCATTCGGCGTCCCGTCCGGCGGATTCGGTTATCTCTTCGGGGGCCCGCGCGCCGGGGCCCCCTCTCGGCCTTGTCAGCCTTGAAAAGCTCTCGGGCGCTCGGTTCTCACATGAGCGCGCCGCCGCCGCCGCCGCGCGAATTCCTTGTATCCAGAAGGCGATTAGCGATGCGTTTTAGCAGGTAGACGCGGTAGGCTATCTTCCCGCCAGCTTGTTCGCCCCAATACGCAGATAAGGACTGTCATTATTTATTCGCCGACTTTATTTTTTCCGACGCTGCTACTTTCTCCTACCCCCTCGAATTTTTTTTTAGCCTCGTTGATTCTACGCTGATTTTTTTTTCTTTTCTTTTTTTTGAATGGGTAACGCGGAGTCGTTTGCAATTTTTCGCGGATCTTTCGGGAATTAAGTAACGATTTTAATTTTACGGAATTACTTTTCTTTTTATTTCACTGGAGAATGTAATTGACCCGAAACATTGAAATTGAATTCTTTTATAACTCTGATTTCACGTATTTTTGTAAAGTCACGCCTTTATTCAATTTCGGTGTTTTTAAAAATAAATTTGTAATTTTGTTCAAATTAGTTTTGGAAGTCTTTTTTAAAACTTAATCAAGAGTTTACACGTTCAATAAATGAAACAAATTAATTACAAAAATAACTTCTTA
>JAXIUT010000048.1:15127618-15192264 GCA_035586675.1 Eurytoma californica | reverse complement strand
TTTTACCATCGATGCACTAAATTGCTTGGCTGAAACTTGTTAGAAAGCATGCAGCCTTACGTGTCGATCTCATTTACCGAATCCTTGTTAGAAGATTTTGACGTTTCTTTCTGAAAAAGTAGAAAACCACTAATTTATTTTGAACCGAGGCACACGCGATAAAGACGAAGCCACCGAGATCGGCACCTATACCCGCCCTTCGTGGCGGTACAGCTGTCAGGGCTGGGTGTAGCCTCGCGCAGGAGCAACGGAAAAAAGAGATCCGCAGAGTTGGCGAATGCGCGAGGGGTAGAGCCCCTCGTACGAGGAGAGTCGAAAAACAGGCCGTGCAACTCGCGCCGAACTGCTGCAGTTACGGGGCTGAGAGAATGAAAGAAAGAGAGAGAGAAAAAAAGGGATCCCTATTCTCACCGTGACGCGGGGAGGACGCAGGAGAAATAGGGAATGAAGGAGAGAGACGTCGGAGCATGTGGCAGGCCGACCAGACGCGAACTGCCCGGAGAGTAATGGCGACGAGCCTCGGCCGGCCAACTTTTTAAGGGTAAAAACTTTAGAAGCTCCGCCGCTCGTGTCGTGAGACTTGAGTGGGACTTTACTTTGCTTTACTCAGGGCTCGTCCGACGTGACCACTCGTTACCAGTCACTTTGAAAATTTGTTTTATATAAATTGTTTTTATTCTTTGTCACGACAAAAGTCTTTCCTGAGTTAAATGTTACATTCTTTTATAAGTTAAACATCGAATAAAAATCGCAAAAATCAGAGCAATTTATATTTGATTAAGTCTTATATTTGACCAAGTTTTGTTTTCCCGAGATAACGATCGTCGGTTACTTAAAAACTACTAATTAATTCGCTAATGCAGTATCATTCTAATTTGTTGATTAAATCAAATAGTAAGTAATCTAATTATATGTACAAATTATATGGCATTTATTTTTTATTTATTCATGCTTAGATACGTAACGGTATAAGTGAATACATGTATCTATATAAATAAATAAGGGAACATCTTTATGGTTATATATATATATATGCACTTTGCGCAAAGTGCACCTATTACATTTTTTTACATGAATCTCTTAATAGTCTATTATAAGAAAATAAATTTTATCTATATTTCATCAGTTGTAGTACCCGATGCACTTCTTAAATGTACCAAATTGCGTTTTATGGTATACTTATTTCTGCATTTAATGCACGAAAAACTAGCTTCAACAATTATTTTCCTTAACAATAAGATTATACACATCCCCCCTGAGTGAAATATTACGGCACTCGTAAGAAAAAATCGCAATAAGGAAGAAGCGTTAATGCAAGCCCAGCTGGAAGAGCGCCTAAATCATCGAAAAAGAGTGTGTGCGAGCGAGCGGCACGTGGAAAGTATCCGGCGAACTACTTGCAGCCGCCGCGCGACGATATTGCGGCCGGGCACCTCCGAGCAATCTTTTTCCCGGAGCAATAACACGGCGGTTAAGGAGCCGAGCAGATGTCACCGGCCGCGGTGTCATATGCCGGGGGATCTTCGGATATCAGCGCTGGATCTCCACCTCCTCGGCGCGATAAAACGCCGCAATAGCACTGGCTGCGGCCGCTTGTAACACGTGCGGGAAACGACCGCCACCTCGGTGCTTTTATCACGGCTCCTCGTTTTCCGACGATTTTCACCCTGCTTGCTTTTTTCCTTCTTTCCCCCGTGCTGCACATTCATCATATATACTATTAATATTTACTATTAGTTAGTCGCCTCGGTCGTATCAATAAAGCTAGGGGGTTGTACTTTTGGACGAGGAACGACGAAACAATTTCATGCTTTTTATCTATTTCTTAAGAAGAATGTTAAGTAAACTTTTTTTGTAATTTAAAATTACGATTTACGATAATGATTTGTTTGACAAATTAACGCAATTATTATTTAGATTTATCAATAGTTATGTCAACCATTTATAGTTTAGTAACACTAAACTAGGACATAACACTAATCTATACTCAGCAGGACCATTTTTGACATAAACGTATGAACTTTAGTTTATAAATCACACTGTCATAATTTCTTTATAATTTCTATACGTGATAATATAAAAAAATTTAATAGTGTAGTTTATTAGTTCTCACTTTATCAAATATTTACAATCAATAATGTGCACGTCTGCACTACATTATACGAATAAGTAATTTCTTTTAGTTTAAATTAATTAATTAATTTTATTGACTTATTATACATTGCCATATGTAATAAGTAATTTCTTGTTTTAGTTTCAGTTTAAATTAATTTATTGGCTTATATATGATACATTGCCATCTGTAATAAGTAATTTCATTTTTTAGTTTAGTTTAAATTGATTTATTGGCTTGTAATTAATACATTGCCATCCGTATAAGTAATTTCAAATTTTTGATATAGGTGCTGCGACCTGGAATATACTTGATGAAAGATTATTCCGAAATTATCGACTTTTACAGAAATCCGTCTTACCTTATGTCGCAAGAGAAAATTCTACTGGATATAGTAGAACAAACGTTACAGAATTTCTTACCACAGTTTGTACATACAGGTAACACAATATATTTTTACTTTAGAATTTATTCTAAAAGTTTGATTGAATAAATAAGAACCTAAATGTCTTGCATTTTGATCTGAAGTAATAACAGTATGAAAAACCTGTTATCTCTCAAAAAAATTTTGTATTGAAAACTAAAATCTTTTAACAATCTTTTAACAAAAAAGATAAATACATATTTTTTTTGCTACTTAACATTTATAAATTTAGATTTAAGATCAATTTTATATTACTTCAAAAAACATTTATTACAATAAGAAGTTATAGAAAATCGTGGTAAACTAAAATTAGAAAAATTATATCTTGTCTTATGAATTTTACTTTTATTATATGAATTATGTATATACATGTAAATTTACTTCATGGGACTGACACTGGTCCAAGGACACGAAACTGCTTGTCCCAAAATTCCGTAATCCATAGCGCGATGAGATACACAGAAATGTGATTTGCTGATTCTCTGATGATAAAATAATGTCTCACATAGTGAGTCGTGATGAGCACATCCTAACAAATTGTTTGAAACCGATTTATCACATCGTTAATTCCTGTAACACAAAAAAAAAATTTAAGATTATTAGTTTGTCTATAATTCACGATAAATAATTTTTATAAGAAATAATAATGTCAGTCTGCCAAGGTTTTCTTCAAAATTTTATTTCCGACTGTGAAATATATAAGCGAAACCATTCACGTTTATCATCACGCAAAATAAAATTTAAAAAAAAAGTGAATTAAATCTTAAAAAATTAAAGTATAATACTTACCATAATGGCATTGACGATATCATTCTGATTATTTTTGAGTGCTTTAATTGCCTTCCCTCGGGAGACATTGGCTTGAGTTATGACAAGATCAATGTCTTTTTCTTCCACTCCTGTTTCATCTACTTCTTCTTCTGACTCTTCTTGAATAGGAGCAACAACCTGAAAAATTAATTTGTTTTAGTAAATTTACAAAGGTTCGTAGCAATTACAAAAGATGATTTTTTTTCATTAACAACTTACTGTTGTGCTGCCACCAGCCTCAGCAGCTGAAATTACTGGTGGCTCCTTGAACTTCTCTGCAGCCGCAACTTGTGCTTGTTGACTAAGATCTTCGATCTAAAAAGAAAGTACACTTTATAAAATCATTCTGCTGCATATAAAACAAAATTTTAACTAAAATTTTTTATTTACCTTAGCTTCACCAAAAACAATGTATGTGTCTGAAGCTGGATTTTTAAAAACATCTGGTTTGTTGATAACAAACAGGATATTCTTTGACTTCCTGATTGTGACTCTGTTTACACCTTGGACCTACAAAATTAAGTAAAAATACATTAAAATTCATTGGTTTGGTCTTGCGATTTAAATAATTATTTGCGAAAAATAACAATTTCAGTCTGCCAAGGTTTTCTTCAAAATTATTTTTCTGACTGTGAAATAATAAGCGAAACCTTTCACGTTTATCATCATATGAATTGTACAAAAACTTTTAACTTTTCTATTTCAATGGGAATAAGCTACAAAGCTCACATGATCTTTCAAATATTAAAAAATTCACAGATTCTTATCCCAAATAGCATTAGAAATACAATTTTTTCTTACTTCTTACTTTAAAATCCAATTCTAATTAAACTTACTGGTTTCAAACCAAGTTTGCTCATAAGCTTCCTGGCCTTTTTTTCTCCTCGACTCTGCTTGGCCTTGGACACCATGTCAATTGGCATGCCGGGTACATTGGCACCCGGGAACCCAACGGCAGCTCCTGTTGTCGCATCTTCTAGATCTGGAATAGTGTCATCGGAGTCTGAATCCGTTCCAGAACCAGCTGCCGCTGCCTCAGGCTTGGTAGCCTCAGACGTAGCTGCCTTGTCAAGTTCAGTAAGTTCTGGCATTTTGTATTATCTGAAAAATAGATAATAATGTTATTTCAATAATACTTAAACCACATCCTCCGTATTTATCTTTAAAACCGAGAACACTTGTTCTTTATCAATTCGCATGCAAACCAAGCAGTTTATTTGCCGAATTCGAGCAGCCTTCAATTATTTCAACGACCCGAAAAGAAAGAAAAGAAGACTGCCTTGTAGAGAGATGCACTGGAAACGAGAAGCGAAGGGACATTGGTGCCGTGCGCCCACGAATATAACTTTTTTTTCTCGTAGGGAAACAAGATCGGAGCGGGTGCACGTGTTCGTTCCGATTTTAGGCACTACCTCCCCCCCACTGCACCGTGTACGAGCCGAGGAAAATTTCATCCGGACGATCCAAGCGAGGCCGCGAGGGGAACCATCCCCGGTCTCTTGCCATGCACTTTTCCCGCATCGGAAAATCCGCGAGTTTTTCGCACCACTTGTCACATGCCCATTAGCGGCGAAATCGCGCGCCCGCGCAAAGCACGTTATTATGGCGCCCGAGGCCCGGAGTGCGCTTGGACGTGCCGATAGCCGTTCCCATAGGCCGGTTCTCGTCTTCCCCGCGTCTTTTCGCACATCGCGCACTCACTTGCAACCGCAGGAATTAGCCCCCCGATGCACCAGAGCCCGAGGCTTATCGTCGAAAAGTAATGAGCAGCGACGACGGCGTTCGCCCACCGGCGAGCACAAGACGCGAACGGGCCTCGGCGGGAGGCCAGGAAGCGACAATCGCGGGAAAGCGACCGTCAAGAGAGCGGAGATCGGCCAGTTGGAAAACTCGCGGGTGAAGTCGTAGGGACGGCGTCGACGGGTACCTGGCGATGTCCGAATTATCGGCGGATTTACCTTGGGGCTTGGATGAAGTGCCGTCGTACGAGGAGCACACTTTTTCGCCGCGAGCGTGTAAATTTTAAGGCCCGTTCGCACACACTCCGTCCGGCGACTGCGGTGCGCGCGCGTCAGTTCCGGATGCGTTTGCGAAGGCGCGCGGCGCGAAATTCGGAGTTCGAATTCTATGCCGCTTGCTCCGATATATATGCCAACTCATTCTTCGAGATAAAAAGCTAGCCGGAGACGAATTTCATTGGCGGTTTCTAATCTACCGTTATAAAGATTCGATTTAAATAAAATTTTGCTTTTTATTCGGTTTTAATCATTATTTAATATAACCGTTGATAAATGTAAACGGTATCTCGATACAAGTTATCTTTTCAGTACGAAACTATTTTTTAAATAAAATTAATAAGTAAACTAAAATAAAATTATAAATACATCATGTTGCATTGCACACTAATAATTTACTAATTAAAATCTTCATTGAGACGCATTCTGTGAATAAATAATATTTTGTTATCGTAGGATGAATAATCAAGAGCTGTTTTAATATGTTTTTTATTTATTTCAAAATATTTCTAAAAAGGACTTTTATTCATTCCTAGAAAAATCGCATTTATTGTAACAATTAGAGTTTAGCGAAATAAGAACACACTTATTGGTACTCTTATTAAAGATAATTATTCTAACAATTTTATTAATCTATCTTGCAAATACTATGCATACAATTTATTATTAATAAGTAACATCCTAAATGCTATTTTATTATTCACACTCTACAACAATAAATTAATTATTTAGAAGTAACATAAATACTAATAGTTTTCAATAAATTATAGTAGACAAAGGACACAGTACATTATGAAAAAGTTTATGTAAAAGCATATAAAACTTCTTGCATACAAAATAGCAATAAGTAATGACTAATGCTTATGACACTAATTATTTTTCGTGCTTTGTGTGATGTTATTTTGTAAATTCCATCTTAAAGATTAATAATAGTATTTACAATTTTCAAATTTATCACAACATTTGAGAAAAAAAATTCTTAATAGACACACATTTTACAAACAAAAATTACTTAAAATAATATTTAGTGGAGTCAAATTATTGAAAATTTAAAAATTCATGCATTATATAAATTAAATTGATATAATATTCATATAACTGTCGCAGTAAATGTTTAAAAATTTAAATATTTTCTCAATGAATATTTCATTTCATTTCTAGTGATTCTCTAAGAATTTAATGCTATGGCATTCTCTATATTAGAAATTGAAAATCGTTTAAATTATAATGATTAAGACGGAAAATTAAATTGGTATTTTATATAAAAATAAATATGGAATGATTGTTATTTCGCAACATTCTCAAAATTACGTTTTACCTTCACTTAATTTTCCGCAATTGACTTTATAAATTGTTTGCCCGCAATATTTTACAAATACATGAGTTTCATTAAGTGAAATATCATTTCCATAACGACTTAACAAGCAAATTTTGAGCTCAAAGCATTTTTAGGCAGCTTAAAAGTTCTAGATTATTATAAGGTACTTTTTGCTACATATTTTAATATGCAGTAACTATTGTGATGTTCATCAGTTAAGCAAAGTGCATATCTTCTTGCACAATTTACTTTTTAGGGGATTCGTCTACATCCATTTTTTCACTCTCTACTTGATCTACTTGATCATCCTTAGCAGCTTCTGTTTCATCAGTTGCTGACTCACTCTCGACTGTTGGTTCTATAAAAAACAAAAAGAATAATACGTTTATCTTGATAAGATGTGTAATAACTAGTGAAAGGTAAATGTTTTATTAAAATTACCTTCGGTTTCAACTTCTTCATTTTCAGCATCATCACCTGCATTACTTTCTTCACTATTTGGTGTTATGGATGGTTTTTCAACGACTTCTATATCAGAATCTAAAATAAAATGCATTTGATCATAATGTGTTATAATAATTTAAAAATGCATAATAATTGAAATATACCTGTATCAGACAGATTAGTGATAGCTTCAATTTCATTTATATTTGCTCGGGTTAAATTTTCAGTTGATGTACTAGGTTGCAGAGACAGTCTTTGAGGAGTTATTTGAACTACATTATCAAACTCTAATTTTGGAGCAGATGGTTTTTGCTTCCTTGCTGGATTCCAAAAGTTACAGTAGCAACATCTGAATGCTACAATTTATAAAAATTAGTAACCTTATTGTAATTGTTATTTTAATATTTGAAACAATTTAAAGTACCAAAATATTCAAATTCTTCTTTCAGAGCCATGCCATTGTGCGAATCGCATTGTCTGCATATCAATGCATAGCGATTATTTGGTCCATCACCAACAACATACTCCACTAACCTATCAATATAACTTCTTTGCTGAGGCAAAATTGGTCGAGGTAATGGAGTTTCTAAAAAATATGTTATTACTGAATTTCTTTAAAATTAAAATAACAAGCTAATAAGCAAATGAATGATTACAGAACAATAAATTTTTATATGAATCAACGATACAAAAATCAAAATAAATTATTCAGAAGTGTTAAAAAATACTGACTAGGTGCAAATGTTACAGCGCTATGAGTTATTTTACCACTAGTACGGTAAGGAGTTGATGGTAAAGGTGTTTGTGATGAAACAGCCCCCACTGGAACAGGTGGGCCTATTCTGTTTGTTGCAATATTTTGAGAAAGACTAGAAGAAGTCAAAACTCTCCTTCGCAGTTCTGTTCCTCCTTGTAATGGTGAAACAATGGCTTGTGGGGTACCAATCTTTGGCGTTTCAGGTGCCATCGGAGTTTGCTTATAGGAGGGGGTCTGAAATTATTCATATTAAATACTTACTCGATTAATATAATTGTAAAATAGATTTCAAATCTCCAGAAAACAACTAACCTGAGGCGATAACTGAAACAAAGCAATATATTTCATGTTAAATTTTCAAATTTTTAATTTATTTTAATTAAACTACAGATAATCTAAATTAAATATTAATAAAAAACTAATTTACATATGTATGAAACTTACTGGTGTCATTCTCAGTTGATCTGGTGCAAACTTCATCAATATCTCTTTAGCTTTTTTGTATGTCTCAGTTTCAGTTACTTCATCTAATATCTTTTTCTTTTGCTGTTGCATTGTAGAGAGGGTATCCTGGTTTCTTGAGATTTTTCTTTTGTAATACCACGATACCATCTTCTTCACGAATAGGATTCTAAAAAATTATTTTTCATTGGTAATGAGTCATGTGTAAAAATAGTTATAAATAAAAAAACAAAATTATTAAATATTACTGACAAAATTGGAAACATAAGCAGCGGAGCAATGTAAAGTACTTGGTCGTATAATTCTGCCGGAAAGAAATAGAAATAAAATATTCCTGTAGTTATAATATATAGAGCTACACTGTAAATAATTAGAGTGCCAACTATCTTTTTATGTCTCTGCTCTGTGTTTTGTCCATATTGTTCAATTTCTTTAATTTTCTGCAATCATAAAAATTACAGTTAAATTATTACAAAATAAGGTCAACTATAAAAAAACTGAAATAAATAAACGACTCACCTTATCAAGTTCATCTAGTATTTCAATAGTAGTTTTCTTTTTCTGAAAAATAAAAATAATGATCAGTTTTATATACTTACAAAAAAATTTACATTGAATATAATTAACTTTAGTTCACGACAGTGAACAATCATTAAAAGGTAGGTCACATCCTCTAAATAAGTTCTGCACTGTTAAGTCTACAATTTTATTTGAATTGTATGTGCTAAAGTATTATTCATGCTATATATAGACTCTGAGGCATCACCTCATTGAATGTTAATCACCAGTTCACAAGTGCTTTTGTTGCGCATAAATTAATTTTCAATTTTGTGAAATCATTGAAAAAGTGTTCTCCTTTACAGGCCTGTAAATATCTTACTAATTTTTTAAAATAATCCCCATAAAAGACTCCTTTGTTCTGACAAAGAAGTTATGTTTAGAAATAAAAATTTTAGGTAAAATTTAAATCGATCATAAATACAAAAGTTTTAAATCAGCCGTAAACGTCGGAGAAAAATTTCCTCCTCGATTTTGGAGTCAAAATATAAGACATTCGTAAAACTTTGTAAGAAAATAGATAACATAACCTACAAGTAGGGTCCCAGTGTTTACCCTCTGCAAAAGTTACTTATCATAGCAATTAATCGGCCACTTACGCGGAACCTCGAGAATAAGATACCCATGTTGAGACGTTCGGCGGGGCCTCGTACAGTTCAAATCCTGGTCGAGCGAGTGTTTCTCCTCAGATCTGCATATTGTTTGCGAATTTATCAAACATACGTTGGCAATTTTAAAAATAGCTGCGCCAGCACAGCTTCGGAGCCGTGCGCGATCGCCACACCGCTCCTGTCCGCCGCGGCCGTTCCAAATTTAAATTCTGCCAAAAATCGAACTTGCTGCCTCGCGGCGTTTTATTAATAGGCGAAAAGCGCGAGTTTAGCCTGTTAACGGCAATTTCGTACGATTTTCCTTTCTTGCTGCGGATACAGTAGCGGCCGCCGAGCGCGCGCGTGGGCGATCGCCTCTCACTCGCGCGTAACGTGCACTGCACTCGCTCCGCGCGGCTCTCACCCGTCGAACCTATATTATACCGTTTTAACCGAGCTTGCCAAACTCGGCGGCCCCCTGGCAACGGGGAAGTCGTGGCCCGCGCTCGCCGCCTCTAGCGAGTCATCGCTTTTGCTTTATTTGGATGACTCCTCCGCCGGCGCGGCTGACTCGTTGACGCGTGATATCCTGCCGCGCGGGACTGTGTGAATTTCCTCGCTTCGCGAGCAAACGGCGAAATTTGAAATGAAACTGCGCTGCCCTCGCGTCATGGCTGCATCGCGCGGGTTTTTCATAAGGTTCCGGCGGAACGACTTAGTAGATGTTATAGGTAGTCGGACCGGTTGAATTTTCCATTTATTTTCGTTTCAAGAGTTTTATTTTATTATCGTGCGTAATTATAATCGCACAGAACGAGTAGGGAATCGCCAATCACGAGTCACGTATATACCGCATTGCACAAAAGTATTCCGATGAACGTTCGTTGACCTTTTTAATGCGCTAGCTAGTGCTATGTAGTTATAGATGAAATTTAAAAAACAGGTTCTATTATTTAATCTTTATAATGATAATACTAATTTAATGATATTTTAATATTATCCATTATTAACATTTTTTTATGAAATCTAGCCAAGTTAGAATAAACATTTTTATAATAGTATAATAAAACATTATTATTATAAAACAAAAATTTTCTTAATTAATATACAAGACTATATTTTTTATATCTATTTCACTAAAGTTTTCCTGTAGCAAGAAACTTTCTAACAGTTTCTATTATTTTGTTTAACATAGGCATGGACTGTTCAAGTAAAACAAGTTCAGCGGAATTTACTTTTGGCATGCCAAAGTTTTTTTCTATGCCACTGGGTCCAAATTTTAATTCACTTGTCATATAATCACAAGTAGGAAAATTTTCAGATCTGACATAAGCACTTGAAATTGAAATGCTTTTCTTTTTCAACCCATTAATTAGAATTGAAATAAATTTTGCCGCTGCTATTCCGTCCTCCATAATGAGACCATCTCTGCTAGTCTCGGAAGA
Source organism: Eurytoma californica (assembly GCA_035586675.1). Lineage (NCBI taxonomy): Eukaryota > Metazoa > Arthropoda > Insecta > Hymenoptera > Eurytomidae > Eurytoma > Eurytoma californica. The sequence continues at coordinate 15,181,328 of JAXIUT010000048.1, read as the reverse complement.
AGTCTTGTCCATAGACCTTAACTGATCCACAAATTTGGTTTGATCTTGCTAAATAAAGCAGAAAATATTAATTGAAAATTCTCATGAATTTTAATCAAAGTTAAAAAATTTCTTACTTTTGTAAAATTATTGAATGGTCGAGCACAGGACATTAGAGGAACAATTGTCAATGGATCAACACCACCAGACATGGGTATCGTTACATACATGGGATTTAAATATAAATAATGAGCAATTAGAGTACTCATTCTCATTGATTCCAAAGCAACTGATCCTATAATTTTATTTGGATCCCACATATGTGAACGTTTGTAAATTTCTGTTACCAATGGTAATGTTGCTGTTACAGGATGTGCAAAAACAGCAATGAGTGCACTAGGACATGCATTCATTGTACATTCTGCAATACCTTTTACATAATTAGCACTTGAGATAAATTGTGAGAATGGTCCTTTATCTCCCATTGAAAATTTAGTTTCATCCATAATTGCAACAATATCTGCCTGGAAATCGTGTAGATTTAAAAATATAAATTTAAAACAAATTACTATGTACTAATTGAAAAGATTTATAAAAACTTACATTGCGCACACCATTAAGCAATGAAGACTTCTTAAAATATTTTAGCAAAACAGATGTGTCTATTTCCCTTAAGTCACAAACAGGCCCTGCTAGTGTATTATCTGTATCGATAAGAGAAATTTCTTTTATTGCTGGATTTTGTTTCAGTAATAGAGTTGCATAGACAACTGCAGGACCACCACCAATTATTGCTATTGATATTGATCTCTCATCTGGCCAGTGTGACTTTTTTACTATAAATAAATTAAGTAATCATGTGAAATTTTGTAGAAGTTATTTTTCCTTCCATTTAAGATTTGTATTACTTTTAAATCCTGGTAAAGGTACAGTACAGCCACAAGCATCCTTTTCAATTAACATTTCTGCGCATCGGCTCTTAGCTTTATCACAAGCTACTTTTTTTTTGTGATCAAGTTTTGCTTGAGACATGTTTTTCTTTAAAATGTTAGTTGATGATATATTTGTTATTTTAAACAAATTTTTTAAACTATTCATATTTGACACTTCCATTAAAAATTTTATGAAACTTGCTAATTTTTCTACTTTTGAAAGGTTATTGTAAAGCTTAACATCAGGTATGCTCTGAATTTGCAGTTTAAAAAATTAAACAGTTAATTACAAAACTTATGTGCTACTCAGTATACAGTCAATTTAAAATTTAAAATTTATTTATTTATAATGCAATTTTTACATTTTTCTTAAATTTATCTCACTTATATAAAGATTTTTTTTAAACTTAATTCATTTTTTAAACTAAATTTATTTATACATTTTTTTAGGTAAAATTTTTCAAAACTATATTACTGAATATTCAGCTTCACCAACATTTTCCACTACTTTTTTCTTTCAATTTGTTATTTACAGAATAAAATTCATTAATGGATGAATGATATAACGGTATTCCTCTTAGAATCATAGAGGTAGCATTGTAAATATGTACATGGACATAATCCCCACTTTTTATCGGTTTATACAATGAAGATGTGTGATTTTCTAGTATTGGCTCATTAGAAAAAATGACTTTGACATTGGCATCATTTCGTCCTTGCAGATCTTTTGTAGACCGTTTACTTTCCTAAAATAAAAATTCAATTTTAAATATAAATTAAAATGTTAAATTTACTTTTAAAGCTTACCCCTTCAACCAATACTAATTGTTGCTCTCCAATCTGACTTTGATATAATTTTTCTACTTCTGCTCTGTATAATTTGATCATTTTTTGTAGTCTTTCTATTTTAACTCTTTTATCTACATCATCGGTATATCTCCTATAAGCAGTAGTTTTCTAAAAATAATGTAAAAATTACTTAACTTTTCATCAAGGATTTAAAGATTTTTTTTATTTAAATATATCTTACCTCTCGCATACTGTATGCAAATAAAAATGCTAAACTGTATTTAACTTCTTCTATTAGTGTTAGTGTTTCAGCAAAATCTTCTTCTGTTTCACCACAAAATCCAGCAATAAAGTCACTAGAAAGTGCTACATTTGGAATGATATTTTTTATGTGATATACCAAATCTAAATATGCCTCTCTAGTATAGCCTCTCCTCATTCTTTCTAAGACACTGGAGCTACCACTTTGAGCTGGCAGATGAAGTTGTTTGCATATGTTTGATCGCTCAGCAATCAGATACAAAACTTCATCTGGAAAATCTTTTGGATGTGGAGAGGTAAACCTTTAAAATATTAAAAAAATATAGTAATAAAGTTTTTCAGATATTACAATAAAAAATATATACCTTATTCGCATTTCAGGATTTATCAAAGAAACTTTATCCAATAAATCGCTGAACCTCAAGCCTCCTGGCTTATTTTTATAGACAGTTTTAAAACCCTTTGCAAGATTTGTTTCTGTGTTACTGGTTTGATAAAAATTTGTTGAGGAAATATCCCTATAACTATTAACATTTTGCCCAAGAAGCGTTACTTCTTTATAGCCTTGATCTGACAAATGTTGAACTTCATCCAATATACTTTGTATTGGGCGAGATCTCTCTCTACCTCTAGTAAATGGAACAATGCAATATGTACACATGTTATCGCAGCCTCTCATGATAGAGCTAAAATTAAATGTTAAGTAAACATTACAATTCAGCTGCAAAAAATTGAAATAACATTTTATGAAAAGGAGCAGGACTGCTCAAATATCTAAATATATACATCAATAACTTACACATAAGCAGTTTTTGCATCTGGATTCAGCCTTACAGGTGTTACATTTGCGTATGTTTCATCCATAGAAAGAGCAACATTAATGGCAGTTTCATGTTCATTACTTACAGCTAAAAGTCTTGGTAAATCTTTGTAACTATCTGGTCCAGCTACAATATCTACAATTTTTTTTTCATCAAGTATCTTTTCTTTTAATCTTTCTGCCATGCAACCTAAATAATATACAATCCACATATATTAGATATTAACAAGAAAAAGTATGCACTTTTGATAGCAAAATCATAAAATTTTACCTAGTAATCCAATTTTTGAAATAAGTTTTTTTTCTTTTAAATGTCTAAAATTTTCTAATTTATTCCATACTCTTTGTTCTGCACTATCTCGAATAGCACATGTTATAAGAAGAATAATATTTGCACAATTTATATCTTTAGTTATTTCATAATTATTCTTTATTAAAATTGATGAAACTACTTCAGCATCATTAACATTCATTTGACAACCGTAAATTTCCAAATACACTAAAAAGAAATAAATATGTACTAGTTTTATTATAGATACAAAAAGTATTTAATTAATATTAATTTCAATTATTTAATAATAAATTTAAGAAAATATCTCGGGGAAATTCATGCACTTGCTAATTGCGTACTTTTTGGTCTCCTTACTCCTTAGACAGATACTAATTTTATTACCTCTCTGTTGGTTTCCATCCAAATTTTTTAAATAAGGAATATTATCAGCTTCAGAAAAAATTGGTTTACTAGAAATAAAATGACTTAATCCAGGTCCTCCTTTAAAATATCTATTTTTTGCTGAAATAATAAGACATAATTGATAACTGTAAAGCAGAAAAATTTAGGAAATAATTAATGAAATTAAAAAAAAAATGGTAAGTACTTCGATAAAAGATACTCTTTTTATTTTTATTTTCTAACTGAGTTGTTTTCATATGTTTCAAAAGATCATCAGCCAGATCCGAATCATTTGATTTGGTTTTTTCATCCACTAAATTAGTTAAAGGCTTGTCACTGTATGATCTTTGCAACTGTCTCTGTTTGTTCCAAGCATTTGCTTTCGTAAATTTTTTCATTGAGTTTACATTGTTACTTCTCTCCTCGTAAGTGCAGCACAACTTGGAGTATGAATTTTGGTATAAACAAAAATTGTAAGATAATTTCTTGCAAGCACAGTTTATATTCGTCAATATAGGTAGTTTCAAACCAGAATAACAAGCATATTTCGCGTGGTTCATTGTCTTCATATTTTTACAATTTCACAAGTGATTATGTATATACGATTATTTAGCCATCGTAAAAATTAAAAAAAAAAAATTTCAGACGTCGAATTAGTGACTTTATCGAATAATTTTATTTACTACGTGAAATAGAGCCCCATTGTGAACAATTATTATCACTTCGCATCATTTTTAATAAAAGTTTTATGCCGTACAAAAAATAGAGATTTTGAAGGTTATAATTTCAGCGCAGACCGAACACATGCTCTGAATTGTGAATGTGATCTTTGCCGAATAAGTCGGCCGATCGCCGATCACTATTCACTAGCGTAGTAGCGCACAGCTGATCTGAAATATATATATGTATATTGAAATCTTCAAATACGGGCCTATAAATTTCCGCGCCCGAAATCGGTTTTTCAAATTTGGTATTTAATATATTGCGACGGAAGGGGTTAATTAAAAAAATTAGTAGAGTATACAACAAGAAGAATTTGTAAATCGAATACTTTTGATATTAAAAACTTTATGATTATTAAAATTTTTGTTCAAACCGTAACTTTATCTAAAATAATTTATATCAACATGATGTCTCTTATACAACATAACTCTTTTTATAAAACTTAAACAATATTTAAAGCTGGTTGTAAATGATGCAATTACATTAATAAAATGCTAATAAAAATTTATTGCAATTTATATTTATTAAAAAATAAGATCAATATTTGTAAGAAATATTTGTTCCATACAGTGTTTGCACAGTGCTACATATATATTTATTTTATTTACAATTATTATTTATTGGTACGCCTTTTTACAGTATAAAAACTTAGAATTAAAAAATAAAAAAAATTTTTGAGTCCTTGTAATATGAGCTGAGAAAACAAAATAAATTTAAAGTAAAAAACTAAAATTATTTTTCTTACTAAATATGAGGTATGCAAAAAATACCGAATCGCGAACTTGTACTAGTTATTTTGAGATAAATATCATTTTTACAAGGATTTTTACAAAAATTACACTAATGTTTGTAAGTTTTTAAAAATATAGAAATCTTATAACTTGCCATTTTTTATAGTTAAATCTCCTAAGTCAGGGTTCCTATCAATTATTAAATTTTTTTCATTGGCTAAGTGAAGAAGAGATACAAACGCTATTGCAGGACTTAAAGAAGTAGCATTTGATTTAGATAGATGTTTAGGTAAATCTAAGTAGATATTGCTAAAGTCTTTGGGTTGAAACTCATTATTATTTTCAATTTGTACTGCCTGAGTAATATCAAAGTTTTCTTTCTCTGTTTCATTACGAGTGTTATTTAAATTTTTCCACATAACTTTTTTCAATTGCCTCATATCAATTTTCTTTGCTCTTTGTGAATAAGGTATAAAAATTTTATCAGTGATTTTAGGTGCTGCTACTAAATTGTCACCTATAAATGCCCCTTGAGTCTGTGTCATCAAAGATCCTTGTGTGAATCCTAAATTATCTTGTGTGAATCCTTGATTATCTTGTGTAAATCTATCATCTTCGTTATTATCTCCAAAATTATCAACATCGTCTAATCCTCCATAATTAGAAATATCGTGATCATCATCATTACCTTCAATATTTTCTCTATTGTAACTTTCCAGTTCTTCATCCCTTTTTTGATCACCAGGAAACTTTAAATAATCCATTGGTTTGTTAAAGAAAATATTATATCGTTTGAGATCATAGTGTATATCTTCAGGAAATGTGATTTTGTCTTCAGACCATACTTGCTTTGTAGTCCTGTTTACAAGTCTTATTTGTTTATTAATTTGCCCAAACTTCAATTTACTCTCTTCTCTCGAATCTACTGTGTAAATCAATTCTATTTCTTTTTTCTTTTTAACTGCATTCTGCTTACAAGTTTCAATTGTTCTGCTGCCACTTAAATTTTTATTCAGAGTTATTTTCCAGTGTGAAGGTCCAGCCCAGTGGATACGATAATTTTTCCGAAAGTATGAATATTCATATGTTACATTAGGATTTGGATTATTTGCAATGATGTCTTGGAAATCGACAATATTTTCAACTCGATTATTTTGTACTTGTCTGTCACATCTTTCTTCATAAGCATCATCACAATCCATCATTCCATCATTGTCAATAAAATCATCATCAGGTACATCAGCATCTAAATCAAAACGATGTTCACCATCATTTTCCTCAGTCTGATTTGTTGGTTCCTCCGCTTCATCATCTGGTGACCAACCAATAAATTTAAAAGAAGCATAAGAAGAGCAAATTTCTTGCTCTGTATTGTTCTCAATATCTTTTGTAAAAATTTTAAAAGGTTCTTTAACATCTGATGGAATTTTATCAAGGCAGACGTCATTATAGAGATTCAAAGCAATTCCTCGATTTGCATGTTGAGGAAAACCAGCTTGAAAAAGCAAATCAGAAGTTTGTGTATCCCTTTGACATTTTACCAGGGACCATGGATTGAAAGTTTCTACACTACCTTTCAAACTTTGTTCTGCACTTAATATATTTTGCTGTTTTCTCTTTTTCTTTTCCTTTTGCTGAGTTTTTTGATTACCCTCACTATTTTCTTCACCATTTTCAATGTCACCATTTTCATCTTGATTATCTCTTTTATCTTGCTTTGCCATGCCAATAATTTTTAATAAATCTGAATATACTTTATCAACACGATATCCATAAATCTTTGCACTAGCATCCAAGGAAGCAGAGGCCATTTGTAAGTTAGACATGTTAGGATCATGTTTTTTCAATGCATACACTAAAAAATCTATCATTTTTAATTGAAAAGCATTTTTATCATTTATCTTATTTTCAGCACTCAATTTGATGCACTGAGCGATTTGACTGCTCATTTCATCAGCTGTAATATTGGATATAGATGCTAAATTAAATACAGATTGGCGTCGATCACTTCCTGCAGCAGATGCTGGACTACCAGTCTCATTCCTTTCCCTCCTGGCCAATCTTTCTGCCTCATCGTCATTTTCTTCTATGTTAGTTTCTACAACTTTTGGTGCTGCTATTGAACGTCGTCGTCGAGATGGTGATACTGTTGATGCTGGTGAAAATTCAGATAAATCAAAGCGCACAGCACCCATACTTTTCCTGCTTAATGCTGCTGCCATGATTCTAAGCACCTTTTAAATGAGAAAAAAATTATATTACATTTTTACTTAACCAATGTAGAATAAATTAATGAACAATAAAAGCATGAAGATGAACACATACTTAATAAACTGTAATAATTATTGGATATTTTTTCGAGATCAGATCTCAAAAGACGAACTAGAGCAAAAAGTTGTTGAATCTGCTCATGTACTTTTCGGAGCACCTCTAATTCCTCTTGTAAATTCTGCAAGCGTCAAACACACACCGTAAAAAATGTTGTTATGATGTTTACACATGTCACAGTGAAATTAAATAATACCTTTTCTTCCATTAATTCTTAGTAGAAAGTAAAAAAAAAATGTTCTGTCTAACGCACCGCATCAACTTTCCAAGCGTTGGTTGCCCGCCCGCACATATGTCTATAAAACATGGCTTCGCGCAACCGTTTCGCACTCATTTTAAATTCTGGACAAGGTGTTCTTAAAAGTCGAGCGAAATACTCCTATATCCTAAAGGTACTTCTCAACAAAATTCACCTTTTCTTAATGCGTTTTTATAGATCTTTTTCGTATAAGACCATTTGAGCTTTTCCGAAATTTAAATGAGTCGAGTCAAAATGAATAATTAAATAATAAAAAAATAATATTCAAATATTAATACTAATAATTATTGTTATTATTAATAATAATCAAAAACTCATAGATCAAAAATACGTTTTAGATAAATATTATTATAATTTGCAAAATAATAATATACACATTACTTTTTAAATAAATCATTGTTATTTTTATGTATATTTGAAAAATTATTAGCCTGTAACCTATTATTTTCTATGTAAATTACAGTTATGTAAATTACAAAGGCAACATTGAGAATAAAAATAAAATTAAATAGAATATAATTTTTGTATAACTGTAAGAAATAAATAAATAATATGAAAGAATCATGAAGTAATTATTGATATATTCTTTCAAAAATGTTTATAACTGAATGACTGTAGCTGGAATTGTTATAAAATAAGAACAACATATTGATATAGAAATAAAATAAAAATTTACATTCTTAATTTTCGAGAAAAATATTGAAATATTAAGTTTAGTTAATAATTATTCGTAAAGTATACTACTATACATAAGTGAAACTATTCGAGTATCTATATCTTATATACTATCAAAGTCGCGGTCACCATTGACTCATTGTTCAAAACACATGACATAGCCACCGGTACTGTAAATAAACTCGGCAAGTATCGAAGGAATTGATCAGAAAGTCAAGTCCCTAACGGTAATACCGCTATAGCGGCTCGGCTTGCAGTCGCCATCCGAAGCAGAAGCAGCTCGCATCAGCATCAGCGGCGGCAGTCGCGTGGGTATCGAACAGGAGCAGCAGCCAGCAGCTAGCGCGGCATTCATCAGCGGAGCGCGGCAGCATCGCGGCAGTAGAAAAAGGAGCCTAACGCGAGCCGAAGATTATCGAAGCGAGCCGAGCTCTCCGGTCGTGGCTCGTCGGGCTAAGATGGCGGCCGTGCAAAGTTTTCGCCGTCCCTGCCGAGGAGGTTGAGTGAGCGCGAGGGCCCGCTGGTGTGTCGCGCGGCGAGAGCGAGTGCGCGCGCGAGAGAGAGAGGGAGCGAGAGCGCGAGATCGCGTGTTTCCCCGGGCGCAGGCACGTAGGGGCCCCCGGACGTGTCCCCCCCGGTGCGCCGAGGCCCAGGCGAAGTTCGCGGTCGGCGACGCGGCGGCGGCTACGGCGAGTGCGACACGAGCTGGTGAGCGGCGAGGCCCCCCCAGGAGGCGGCGGCGCGCGACCCCGCGGAGGAGGCGGCGGACGTTGCGGGCGCGAGGCGGCCCGATGCGGCCCATGGGCTGGCCGCCTCGAGCAAATGATGACTTCGATGCTGCCCAGCTTTAATCCGCCAATCGTCAAGCGGCTGCTGGGCTGGAAGAAGGCCGAGGGCGAGGACAAATGGAGCGAGAAGGCCGTTAAGAGCCTCGTGAAGAAGCTCAAGAAGTCGGCGGGCCTCGACGAGCTCGAGAAGGCCATCACCACGCAGAGCTGCGACACCAAGTGCATCACCATACCAAGGTGAACCTCCGTCCTCTCTTCTTTTACTCTGTCTCTTTCTCTCTGCCTCTTTTCTTTCTTTTGCACTCTTTCGCGTTGCTCCGTCTCTGTCGCGCTCGCATTCGCACGCTATTTCCATCCTTCTCGCGCCCCCCCTGAATCCGCGGATTCTCCCGAAGCCGCGACGCAGACGTGCCCTTTACCTTCTGCATGCTCGCTACTTTCGGGCTGTGTCTTTAACAACCTTGGCTCTTTATCGAGAGTGCCACACTACGTTTTGCCTCGTCGGTTTTGGTTTATGTGTTCTGTGCAAGTTCAGTGATGTTGTTTCATGTGCAGTTGATAAGTTGCTACAGTTTTGCAGCTGCTTGTTGCTTTTCAACGGTGCAGGCCAGTCACATTTCATCAAGCGTTACTCGCTGCAATCAAGTTTTAGCTTATTACCGTACTTTTGAAATCTCTGTTTTTGTTATTGTAGCTGTTACACTTGGTATACACAGTCTTTTTGACTAATAATTTAGACATGACATTTATCTATTATATCTATATCTATTAATTCCACTGTATCATCAACAGACACAAAAACATTGATAAGACTAAGTTAAATTATGAATTTTTTCATAATGTTAAGTTACTAAGGGCTGTTATTTTCTAAGCAATTAATCTCATTCGACCAGTAAACTTGCTTATTTCTTAAGTTTCAGACACTGTATACAAATAGTAAATTTGAAAGTGCCTTAAAACAATTATTACTTTAAACCTAAAGATATTTAGAAAGAATTAATAGGCTCAGTGTTGTAAGACAATATTAGTAGTTGAGTGACTTTCTCTTTGTTTATTCTATTTATTTATTTGTTTGATAATAAGATAAAGCTATTGTAAATGACTCAACCTCAGTCAAATCACATTTGATATTTCAATTGTAATTCAATGACACCTATTTTTGTATTTACTTTTATATTTCTATATATGTTTTGTATTTTTTAACTTATTGTAATCATTAAATCGTTTGAATTTGTAAATTTCTTTTATTAGTTCTCAATAGGTTCAACATATTTTTACTTTATTCCTGAGAACATTTTATTTTTAAATATTGGTTGATTGGCTCAGAAAATAATATATAAAGCACATTATCAAATCCCAGTTTCTTACAATATTGTTCTGACAATAAGGACGAGTTATGTTGTTTTACATTTAATATATTATTTAAACAAAAACAGTGATTGCTAAACTATTTTTTTTAAATACTTGTAAAATTAAATATTAAACAACATTAAAGAACCATCATATAATATTTTTTGTATGCCTAGGAATTATTTATGCAAACACAAAAATGTTACAAATATTATTTATAAAAAACAAAATGCTTAATTTCAATGGCAAAGTACTTTTTTGAATTATTCTTTCTTTCAAACACTTTTTGTTATACGATTTCTCGCTTATAGAACACCCGCATTACTTTTTGTCCGCTCTCCAGCCTTGTAAACAAAGAAGCTGCGGAGCCTCGTATATAGCGGCGTTGAGCAAATACACGCGCAGTTGGGTCTTAATAAATCTCCGTTTTCTAGAATGGACCGCTCCTTCTAGAGATCCTAGCGCAGGAAATTGTTGCGCGACTCTGCGACAAATTGTATACCCTTTGAACTTTTTTTAATTGTCGTACTTTTCATTCATGAAAATAGCTAATTAAAATGCGTCTTTTTCATTTACACGAAGGAAGTATTTTTTTTTATTTTTTACAAAGTGTGTATAATAACAGTGTTTAATTATTATTATCGGAAAAACGACTGTTATCACATACTCTAATGATTATTTTATGCAATTATTAAAAGAGTCTTGATTTTGTTTTTTATGTGTTCTTAAAACATACAGAAAATCAGATAGATACGCGGTACTATCTTCAAACTGTATAAGATACTCCAAGTTGAGACGCGAACTTCGATTTATCGCGTTCTTACGCTCTTGTATCGCATTTTCCCAAATTTCAAATTTTACGTATACAGTACAAAAAAACAATCCTTTAATTCTTTTAAATTAGTAAATATAATAATCATAATTTTAAATGAAAAGAAAGATTAATCTTAAATTTGCTGATAATCCACTATTTCGTATGATTATTTATTCTTAGAATAATAATTGCTCTAATTAATTCTTAAATCCAGTTGGTATAGTGTAGTTTATACCTGATGTTTTCTGATGTAATTCAGATCTGTCAGACGTAATTTTTCGGTAATCTTTAGTTTGCTGAATGATCGATGTGGATTTTAATTTTATTTAAGTTATCGCAAATATGGAAATTTAATACATCGAAAATTGTTAGCCAAAGTGCAAAGCCAATAATTCTTTTAAGTATCTTAAAAGAATTTAATATAAAAGAACAATTATTCTGCTTGAAGATCAGTGATGACGGTTTATATATATGAAACGTGAGAAATATCAAGGTCAATCTCTCTTTCTCTCTTCCTCTTTCTTTTTTTTCTATTTCCTTCTCTCTTTTTTTGTTTGCTTTACTGCTTACTCTTTTCTATTTTAATATTTATAGATGTACAAAGTGAAGTTGTAAGACATTGTGTATTTATTAAGAAAACAATGGTATACTAAATTATTTTTACGCGGCGTAGTAGTATTTGATATCTATAGACTCTGGAAAAAACGTATGCGTAACGATGCCTAATTAAATGACAATAACCAATTTAAATAATATAAGCAATTAATTTGAACACGCGTGCTTCGTTAATCAATATGTTAAACAATGTGTCGAAATCGAAATCATTAATTATTGCGGATAAATAACCATAGTAGTAAGAATAATTGTAAGTCATATATTAACAAGGAACAGTTGTCATAAGTATTTATGTAATACTGACACAGTTTTAATCGTATGTAACAATATACGAATCGAAAAAATTTGTACTACAATATTATACAGTTTAAATTAACATTACGATAATCGTGAAACTTCTAAAAAAATATACTAGGCGTTGTTATTTGATATTTGTTTAAACGAGCTAAATGAATCAATAACAAGATTCTGCTAAAATAATTTATTATTATTTTCACCCTTATAATAAAAATAAGCTCAAAGGATAGCAATAGATCAATAGAATTGAAATTTGCTTAACAATATTTATAAATCGTAAGAATTGAATGATTAAACGAACTTACCTGTAAGTGAAGTTCTATCATAATTGTACGAAGCGCCTCTTCCGAAATGATCAACAACGTAGTTTCCCTCACTCCAGGCCGATGCCCACAATTTTTCAAAGCCTATAGGTAAAAAATTGATAGCGCGAAAGGGGTCCGCGTCGCGTCACCCAGACGCCTGTCGTTTGTCCCTGTCCACGCGCTGCTTCATCTCTTCAAAGCTTCACCGTAACGCTGATAAAGGGGTTTCAAGGGCTATCCTTGAATTTAGAGATTATACATTTATTTGGGTGGGAACTGATCATTTCTGAAGAGGCGCTTCATACAATTATGATAGAACTTCACTTACAGGTAAGTTCGTTTAATCATTCAATTGTATTACACGTCTCTTCTTCATGATCAACAACGTAGATGTTCAACGCGCGTTGCGGTAATTATCACGGTTAAGTCATTTTCATTTTAATTGACTCATCTCTGTCAACATCAGATAATAATTTAGTCGCATCGCTCAAACATTCTATGATTGGTAGGTCTTCAAGATCTCTGCCTTCCTTAACTAACGCAGACACAGCTTTTGTTACCGCCGCTAAGCAACCAACAATTCGTTTTTGCTTCCCTACAATCAGTAGGGAAAGTTTTCAGAGCCGCTGCTCTTGCTACGCCGGCTTCGCCGCTTATCTTTCCTCGACCGCTTCACTCGTCGCTTATCGATCCTTTCCTTCAGTTTCCTCAGTTTTCTCTTCAAATCTTCTTCAGATGAAGACTCTGATGAAGTACTGCTTGTAGAAGTCTGCTGGGTGACGCGACGCGGACCCCTTTCGCGCTATCAATTTTTTACCTATAGGCTTTGAAAAATTGTGGGCATCGGCCTGGAGTGAGGGAAACTACGTTGTTGATCATGAGGAAAAGGCGCGTAATACAATTAACAATATTTTTGTCTACAATCTAACAATAAAATATTCCCTTAAAACGTCACGTAATTCCTACGTTTCTTCTTTTGATTAACGAACTATATTTTTTTCTTACTTTTTTATAAAAAGCGTATTAATGATATTTTGTTAAAGGTAATAGATAATTCTTTATTGTCTATAACGATTGTTTTAAAGCTACTTGTTAATTTGTTTATTTTCTTTGCATAGAAATATTTATTTACTTTAGTCAGTTTTTAATTATTTTATTGTTATTATTACACATTAAATTAAATCTATTCTTATTTTCTTTGACGTACTCATAAATTTGATTCTTAGTATGTGCCAAAAGTAATTCCTCTAATTTATATTGAATGCACGCAGATTTGACTTATTTCTAAACGCGCGTTTTGTCCTATAAACGCATCATCATATATCATCCGTTCGACAGAGAACCCACTTCTTCGCACACGTCGACGGTGGATAAACACGCGCGAAGATGCACTCGCTAACGATGCAATTAGTCGCGCCGCAACGACAAAAGCCGGTGTGCGCGCATCGTCCTCCCGTATATCCACACCCGAAACACCCATCGGCTAAATAAACTCTGCGCGGCGTCGATTCATCCGGCTCCCTCATTATCAATGGGGAGCGATCGGGTGGGGGAGGGCCACCTCCGCTCGCGCGGGGGCGTGCGGTCACGATCCGGCGCGCGTGCTTCTCACGCCCGCGCGGTGCACGCATCAGGGATGCGCACGCCGCTCGCACGCACCTGCAAGGACGCCCCTATTTGCCCGGGGAGGCTGCGCCGTCGCAGCCGCGTATCGCGCCGTTCCGCCGAGGCGCCGCGAGAGAGCCACCAAGGAGAAGCACGGCTCGCCGACGATTCTATTATTGGCGCCTAGGTAATACCCGCGCCGCGGCTGACGCAGAGAGACTCGACTTCCACTTTTTATTTGCCTCCCTCCGAGATTTAATACCGATGGCTAATTTTAAAATGCCAAGGCCCGGGGATGAGTCTTTGAAAAATTCGCCGTTATAAGGTGGCTTATATCGAGCGCTCTGGCTGCCGCGACAATCGACTCGGGGCCAATATGGTGGAGGTTTGTCGCCTTTGTTCAATTGAACATTGTCGTTTTTTTTTACGTTGCACAGGTGTTTCTGGAATGTAAGGACTTTCATCATTTTTTTTAAATTTTTTATTTTTAACAATTTCATTGATGTAATTATTTTCTAGCAGTAAATAATTGTTAAACGTATGAAGAGAAATCATATAAAAAATAAAATTATTTTATGATTTTTTTAAAAAAAGTCACGTAAGTTACTTTTAAGCTCCGACTGTTTTATAGCGAGCTCAATTTCTCGTCTTGCTCGTCTTTCTCATTTTGTAGCGTATAAATCGGTCTTTTACTACTGATTCAAGTAATAGTCATAAAAGTTATTGAAATCAACGTAATAAACATTTAATTCTATTACAACTGTATATCCTGCTGTATGTTGTAAAAATTTAAAATGTAGTAAAATTGTTTATATTTTCAAAAAGTATAAAAAGAAAAACTTTATTAAATAATTAAAAAATTGATAGCAACGTATATTTGTTGCTGTAAAAGAATATTGTAAATTATACGTTAGAAAAAATCACTTGGCCAATAAATTTGAAAATATATAAATAAAACTTTCTTTAAACATTGAATTTTGTTTTTGTTATTGAATAAACTGTTGACTTAGATTGCACTATTTAATTTCATTGTCAAAAACTATTCTGTCCATTCCAATTAGCTCTCAAATATTTTGGCAAAAAGACATAATATTTGCTGATTGTTTTTCTGTTTAAAAAATGAATTGTATTTCTATTGAATCGCTTTTAAGATCATAAAGAGCATAGTATTTAAGAAAAAAAAATCTTAAATCTTACACTCTCCTCCGCAATTTTTTCCGGAGTTTAAGCTCGCACAAAAAGTATCACCCAGGCATTCAATTATGTCACTCGCACAAAAAATACACGCAAGACGTTTATAAGCTTATTACGCGCAGCGTTTGGAGATAAAAATCGAGATAAAAATCGATGAAGATTGACGTAAAACGCCTAACGCGCTGCTTTACGATTACTATAAAAGTGGCCTCATAAAAGGGTACAATGTGCTCTTTATTATCTTGTTAATCCTGCGCGGAAGGGAGAAAGCTTTAGCGCGCGGGACTCTCGTCGCCCCTCGGCCACGCGGTGCGACGGTGGTAAACGCGCTCGCGAGCTTTCCCGCGATCGAAATTGATTCAATTTCAGGCGGCGCGACGCTACAGCGAAAAGCTTTTACAGGTGGGCTTTTTTCGTTCCCGCCTGCTCTTTCATCAGTGCTCGGTTGGTCTTAACTGCTTCCCGCCCCACCGATTTTTGTTCGGCGCACTTTTATTAACAAGTTTGGGGGTTGTAATTTTTTTCATTTTTCGAAAATTTAGATCCAAAATTTTAGAAGGAACTTCTGTAGGCAGTTTTTTCGTGCGAATTTTCATGCAATACAAACAGATCATTTGTTAACAGACGGTATGTATTCGAAGTAGGAAATAACTTATTAATGAGTTCAAAACTGTACTCACTTATATTAAGAAATGAAGATACAATTCTCTTAGTGATTAAAATATTTGTTCCCCTAAATTATTTACTTTTTTGTATACATACACTAAAGCTTTAAAGCTTTTACTACATAAAAACATTAATATTAATTTTTCGGTATTATATGATCAGTTTTAAAATTACAAAGCTTGTGCATTTTAAAACGATAATGAAATGGGTCTCATAAAAACGAAGATTCGAATCAACAAAATTTCAATTTTCTTAATTTATAAGTTTCAGTAATTAGTGATTGTTTTTAACAAAAATGATCAACTTTTTAGATGCGCCATGAATTCCTTTGGCTTACTCTTGTAGGCATCAGTCTCCCACTGCATTTGAAATTTCATTTATAGGTCCTCATTTACAAATTGTGCTTGCTGTAGATCCTCATTTACATATTGGGCTTGTCGTCCAACTCACGAAGGGAGGGAAATTTTCGTCAACGTAGCTCCGCAGGCCTCGCCCGACCTACCGCAAAGCCGCAGTAGTACCCGTTCGCGAAGTTTAAACCGAAGGGGGTAGGTAGCGCGGGGATTGGAGGAGGAGCGAAAGAGCAGGGAGTCAGTGGGGCCGGCGAAAAGAGAGGCAGACAGGCGAGGCGGCATCGGCCGCGCGCCGAGTTGTTGTATCACTGGGCCGAGCGAGAGCGCGCGCGAAGGTGGACCAGTCGGTGCAGGGGGTACAGCAAGGATCGATCGATCGTTCGGTGGCGGTGCTTGCACCTCGTAACGACTTATTAATAGCGCATTTCTCTTTTCTTTTTTTTCTCCTCGCACCCTCACCGCCCCCTCCCCCCACGTACATCACCCATGCACACACACACACACGCACGCACACACGTAGACTAGAGGAAACACGCGTCGCTGGCGCGCAGTAGGCTCATTCTTTCACTCATTCATTCTTCATCTTTCTCTCAGCCCGTCAGCTCGGCCAGCGGTGAGATTTCACGGCTGAGCCGTGGCGCCACGCAACCGGCGGCCTGTGCACCCCGCATACACGCACGTGCGTCGGCCCAGCGAGCCGGCAGAGAAAGCAATAGAACTCGAGAATACATAGGGCACACCGGGGACGAGCGCGAGTATGACTAAGCGACGGACGGGCTGGCCGCCGTCGCATGCCACTCAGGACGCGCGAGCACGTGTACGTATTTACATTATTATATCGTACTTTTCATCTCCCTTCATCTCTTCATCTCTCTGTCTCTTACTCTCTCTTCTCACCGTATTTTTTTGTATACTTAATTTTTTTTTCTCTTCAATCTGTGTCTTTCTTTTTTCTCTCTGGACATGCTCGTTGATCTTTTTCTATAAAAGTATACTTCTGACTGAAAAAGGATTTTTTTTATTCACGTAGATGATAATTTCGGTGTCGTTTCTTTAGAACCTTGTCAAGTAGTACCTAAACAATCGTTAGAAATTATCAAAATTTCACGATCTATCTGAATGTTTTCACACTGGCTGTCTGTGGCTAATGTAAACAAGACTGTATTCACTGATCTGGGTTTTCTGCAATTTAGGTGTTACAGAATGATCTTAGCATCATTGTTCTATTTTTGTTTTAACAGAACTTGTTTTTGAGCACACTTTATTTTTCTTTTTGTTTAGTTTACAACAAAAAATTTGCAAGTGAACCAATTTTCGTAAAAAAAAATAGAAGTAGTCATTAATAACGTTATTTCGTTAACATGAAATACGATGGCAAACGAAAATTAGCGATGCAGTTTGAAAAATTAGTCAACTCGTATAAGAAATAATTTACATACCAATGGAGTTTCTGAGAACCTATATGTATCTCAAGTCTCGATCAACAGTGCTATTTCTGTTCGTGTTATGGAAGTGTTCCTTTCAATTGGTTCTTGTTTTGTTCATTATTCACGCGAACCATCATGTGAAAAAAAGTCGCCTCTGAAAGATTCAGCGATTCCAATTAAAACTGTTTTCACGCCGAAAGCGTGCATTCAGCGTCAAATAATTAATCGACAGAAAATCAGCGCCGATGTCCGGTATATCAGCGGTATTTTCATACCCGTCCGGATGAATATTCAATAATTAAATATTATCGGCGAGTTTGTATAATCGCAGTTAAAAATCCGCTCGCGCCAAGTGTCGGGCACGCGCAAAGAAAACGAGAGAATAATTCCCCCGGCGCGATTATAATTTTTTTTCTCTCTTATACGCGCGGTCGACGAATGAATAGGTGGGTAAGCACGCGTAGATATGGGATAAACGAGCGGCGCAGAAATCGTACCGATCGAAAATCGTTTTATTCGGCGCACCGCGGCGGCGCGCACGTGCGCGATTTCTGGGTCAAGCACATGTTGCGGCGCGCAAGCTGCCTCCGTTTGCCTGCGTCGTCGAGGAAACTTTTTTTTCGCAACCGGCAGATACACCGCGTGGCCGGGGCCCCCAGACGTAATACATGCGAATGCGGGGAACAAACGTACGGCAAAAAAATATCCAGCGATAAAGAGAGAAGCGCGCAAAAACTTTTGCTACATGCGATCTCGCCGCTTTATGCATCTGAATTTTAGCCGGCGTGTAGTGTCGCGGTACATAAATGATTTATCTCTCGCGTCACTCAAAAGCCAGGTGCATTCGAATTTATAGGTTTTTTTCGACACAATGCGCAGTATTAACAGAGGGAAAAAATTAAATTTCACATTTTCATTAGTTTCAGTAAAGAAGGCATTTAATTTTGTTAAGTAACTTTATGGAAATCATAAAAGACTTCAGCGGTATAAATTGCTAGATAAAAAACTGAATCTGTCAAATTCAATCTCCCACGACCGCAAGGTGTTTCGCGTGTCGTCACGTCTTGAACGATTATAACAGCTTCGTCCTCTGGAACTCAATCATTTCGGAAATCTCGCGTTGCAAAACGCATCTCTCTCAGCGGCGGAAACGACGTTCACGTTACCGCCGGGCCGCGTCATTACACAATGCGCCAGATGATACCCTTTTATCAAGTTCTGCTCGTATCGCGCGTTTGACGAAAGAGACACGCCTCA
The DNA here is from genome assembly GCA_035586675.1 of Eurytoma californica. Lineage (NCBI taxonomy): Eukaryota > Metazoa > Arthropoda > Insecta > Hymenoptera > Eurytomidae > Eurytoma > Eurytoma californica. Next base: position 15,162,487 of record JAXIUT010000048.1, on the reverse strand, counting down.
TCGAGATGCTGCACAGCGGCCCCCCGTACTTTTGTTTCTCTCTCTCCCACTGATGCCTTCTTTTTTTTCGCACGTCTTGCTTCTCTGGCTGTCTCGGCGGCTATCGCGTGACGAGATCGCCAAGATAAATTTTGCGGCGGCTGCAGCGATTCGTTTGCAGGTGGAAAGTGCGCGGTTGCAATTATACGGTGAATGCCGCGAGAAAGTCTGCCGTCTCCGTTGCTGCAACTAGTGTTTCTACGCGTTTAGGAACTTCTCTTTTAATTAAGGAATGATATTTCAGAAGGTGGCGCGAAAGATTATTATTGAATTTGTAATGGGATTTTTTTTTTTAAATTTCATCATTGTTCTTATTATTTCAAATTCAATCATTGTTTATTATTACAGTTACTGTTGGCGTTGTTTTAATTGATTAATCTGATCTAGAGTTATATTTAGAATTCTTTGAATCAATTTCCATAATTGTTATATTCAACATTGTTGTTTATAGAATATATTAATATTACTTACTTATTATTACTTACAGCAAATTTGTACTGCTTTCACTAACAGTATTATTGAAAATTAATTAACTAAAAATTCTTATCAACTAGTCCAATATCGGAGATAAGTAGAAAGGAAAGCGAGGCAATGTTTAAATATGTGGAAAAATAAAATAACATAAAATGTACATTATAATATTAAAAACAAAATTAATTTTTTAACACTTTTAATGTATAAATATTTTCATAAAAATCTTCACAACACCAAAGCTGCATAAGCTGTAACTGTAAGATACTGAAGTACCGGCAATCATACGATCCGCGGGCTTAGTGTGTAGCTCTCGGATTCCTTTTATCGGCGTAACGATAACCGAGCCGCCCATGCCGGTCGCGCGACTCGCCAGGTCCGACCGGTTTGCTTTTAATCTGCGCTCTTGTTTTGCCGGCTTGTATCACCCGCGCAATTATCGTAGCGTCTTTTTCGTACGCTGTCCGCCGAATCCGGTGCCGCTTCTGTTTTTCTTGCAAAATGCCTACTACGCTTTAAGAATAGCTTTAATCGTTAATTACCATTATTTTATTCGTTTATTTCAATTAAAGGAAGATGTTCCTTTTTGAATATGTTTTCAACTATTCTAGTTTCAAGGGGATGATCATTGATGAAATACTGGTTCATGGAAATGTTATGGCCTTTAATACCGTACATTAATCAAAAAGTCAAAACTATCTTATCTTTCATTTAGTAATTCATTAAATTTAAGCAGATTTTAATCGATCAAAATTTAAAATGATTTGAAATACATTTCTTTTTTAATTTACTTTAAATTATCAGATTCATTAAATTCCAATTAAAGATTAGCTAAAAGATATTTTACAATGAATGTTATTTTATACAGTATGATAACAATTAAATTTTCTAAATTTTCTTTGGAAACTGGTTTGTCATCAGAGATATATTACTCAGTGTTTGTTATTTGTATCGCTGCGATTTCATTCAAACAAATTCATTCAATGCAACTCACGCTTTCTTCGCTTCTTAAGATCTCCAAACATTTCCAACTTGTTGCGCAAGTCTTTCCGGCATTGCATTCAACTTTTCATTGCATAAACGGAATCGCTTAATTTCTTGCATATAAAACAGCTACACCGATAACAAAACACAACAGATATAGAAACAGCGCGTTTATTTCGAAACGACACTGTTTAACAGAAACGAAATAAAAGATGCACAATACATGTCGGCAATGGAACACATTGAGGCCTCTCGATCGTATCCCAACTGCAGAGTTACGGAAAACAATAGTAGCGCTTTCTCATTGTGATCGCGCAGAAGTGGGAGTCTGGCGCTGCAACCAGTCGATATAGACGCGCGCGCCGCGCAAACAGTCCCCGCGCACATGCACAATATCTTAAAACCGAACGTTCCGAACGGCCGAACCCCGGCCCGAACAAAGGCCTGAATGCGCCACCGTACGCGAGACGTACGCGAATGTGAAAAAAAAAAAAAAAAAAAAATGAAAATCAGTCCACAGCCACCCGTGTATAAGCGTTCGGAGCTTTAAAAATACTTGTATCTTGAGCCCTTGCGCTTGCGTCGTCTCCGCGGCAATTAAATCGCACTAGTACATCAATCGGTTAATGAGCCGGCGAAATTTGTGCCTCCTATTATTAGCCCCCCGTTATAATTACTGAAACAAGTGACGGGGGTGGGGGCGCGGGTTCACAGGGTGGGGGTCGCGCGCCGTCTGAAAGCCGCGAAAGGTCGTTTACCCTGGCCGCAGGAGCTCTCCCTCCCTCTCTCCGCGCGGCACTCGCTCCTCCACTGGTCTTTTTTCGCGCGAGACGATCGGTCAATTTGCTCCAAAAAATAGAAACACCGCGCGTCTGGATCCCACGGTGCTCGCGCGCCTAAAATTAAAGCCACCGAGACGGCTTATCGCTGTACCAGCGGCGGGCGCGTCTCTCCCTCCCCTCGCGCTCGGGGCCAATTGTCATTCACGGAGGCGCACCGTCGCGACAGTCGCTCGTCGCGCGTGCCGCGCCTAATGCACCCGCGGGTTTATTCTCGGCCGCGGGTGGAACGACCAGGATCGTCCTCGCGCGGCTTGCGTAAGGCGGCGCGCGCCCGCGGACGCGCACGTGAGCAACGTGTCCCGCGCGTGCCAATTATTATCGATTGCGGTATAACGCGGCGGAGGGGAGGGGCACTCCCCGCGGTCCGGTGAGCGATGCAGCGGCAGCTGCCAGTCGGCGATCCTCCGCGGAGCCCTCTCGATGTCTCGTGCGGCCACAATGCAGGGTCCGACGGGCCACTCGAGCAAACCGCGGCCCGGTTTTCGTACTGCTGGCAGGCCCCGCCGGGGGCACGTGTCCGTGCGAGCAGTGTAAACAGCCCGCTTTGTGCGCGCGATAAGGACCTCCCGCGAGCGCCGGACAATGTCCGCTGGCCGCTGTTGCCGGAACGATTGATGAATTTCGTGACAGTGAGTGTTTTATGAAGAACCGCTGCTTCTCAAGCCTTTCACCCGAATGATTATTTAATCGCTCTGTATAAGATTTTAATATTATTATTGTTGCTGAGAGGCGATTTGATTGGTGGAGAATCGAGAAGGTTGTGCATTGTTTTGTGTTCTTTTGTGGTTGTAACAGAGTCGTATTATGTTGTTGTTGATTTACTACCGATACGAGTGACCACACTGAGAGAATTTTCCCGTAAAAATTACGGGAATAAACGTAATTGTGGGAAATCTTGGAAAAGCTTCGTAATTTTTAGGGAATATCACCGTAATTTTTGCGGAGCTTTTCGAATCGCGCAAGCTCCGCATAAAATTTACAATGATTCCCCCGAAAAAATCTCCAAGATGGTAAACCGAGCTTTTTACGTTTATTTTTACGATGAGCTCGACTATAATTTTTACGAGAAAATTCTTTCAGTGCAGGTATGTTGCAAATATTGGAGCTTTCTTTTGTATTTGTTCGTTACTTAAAAATACCTGTAGTTACCAATAAGATTTTACACGATTGCTCTCAAAATGTGGATCAGGGTGAATAACTACTCGATTCGAAAAAAGTGATTTCTCATTCTTCAACATTAAGCGAGAGTCATTAAATAATGTAGCATTTAATTTAAGACTACTGACTTAATAAAACACTGATTTATTCCTTACTCAAACGAACTTCTTTTATGAATAAATTCGTTAAAGCAGCAATAAGATGCGTATAGACCGATAGTCGTCGGTGACAAATCGAATTCGCAGGCATCGTTGTGCATCGCAAACAGAAACGGCGCGGCGATGATTTATCGCTTCTTGAATTTGCTCGGCAATTTGGTAGTGCGTACTTGTAAAGTGTTCCCGGCAATTACGATAATGAAAGGCTTTATCGAGGCGCTGAATAACGCGCGCGGCGTTCCGCGAATCAATCGGAAAACGAACGAGGCGGCGCCGGGCAGATCCGGGGCTCTCTCGTCGAAGGTAAACGCGTGCGCGCGCGAACCACTCTCGCTCCGGCGGACGTTTACGCTGCAGTTATTGCAAAATAAATAGCGGCGGGTAACGAGCGGCTCATGATTGCACGCGCAGAGCCATTGGCGCGTCGAAATTACCATGACAGACTCGCTGAGACGAACGAGAGAGAGACAGGGAGATAGAGAAGACAGCGTCGCCTGCGATGTCTTTGGCGTCCAGCGAAACATGCGATGTAACCTGGCGGTGCCGGCGGCTACAGAGGGTTGCACGTAACGCGTAAAAGTTTGCTCAAGATTTGCCACGTGCCACTGCGTCCAGGCGCGCGCCTTTGCGCGCTGTTTACACGGCCTCGACCGGTTGCCATAGCGACCCCGAACGAAGAAGCTTGTAATGCGGCTGCTGCATCGATAGTTGCGCTTCTATTTTAAAACGCTGCTTTTGCATTTTACCCTATCCTTTTTTTAGTTAGATAGTTGCAACTGTCTTGGTTCTCGACTAGGATTGAGCCTTGCTCCGGGGATTTTGAAATTTGAATTCAAAGCTTTTTTTGCGGTGTTCCAACACTTTAGGGATCGATGTAACGTACTCTTGATGTGCGATCGTTTATGCATATTGTTTTTATTCGTGAAATGTGAAGAATTAAAGTGCCGTTTATGGATTGATAAAACTGATTGTGGATCCGAAGTTACTTTCCAAAACGGAAATTCATTATCATACTGATAAATTATCTTGATAGTAAAAGGAATTGTAAAACTGTTTGCATTTGCAATTATATTCCATTAAAGAGAAATAAAACATCTTATATATAAGAACGAGGAATACTATAAGTTGGTGTTGATTTGTCTAGGTCAACTGATTCGTGATGCATTTTATTAATAATAACAAAATGTCAAATTAGGATTTAATTTACTACATTTAAATGTGAAAAATCCAAATATTTTAATTTTAATTTGTGATAAATAATTTACTATTTTTAAATTGCAAAACACTTTACCTACGTATCAGGAATTTCAGTCTTATAGTATTAGTGTCTGTAGCAGGTATTATCGTAAATAATAAAAGATTTGAAAACGATTAACTCGAGAAGGATAAAGTTGAATTAAAAATGCTCGTAAGTTACGGTTCGATAGCGTAACGTTGCGAAATGAAGCCTATCTACTTAATAGCACGTTTGAAATAACAAATTGCTCTTACAATGCAAGATTGTAAAAATTGAAGAAAAAATTTTTTATTATAGATCCAAGGTCAGTTCTATGAAATTACGTTAATAGCAGATGTAACTATAACCTGTACTAAGTAAATGTCATTTGAATTTATAAATACTCGTAATTTTTTTCTTCGATATCAAGAAATCAAAGAAATACTACTACTACTATTTACTTAAAAATGTTGCTGCTAGTTTCATCAAGTGAAATTATATTTCTATATAATAATACAGTTTATTTAATTTTAATTTTTGTTTAGCAGTAATCAGTCACTAATCTATTTAATAAGGTACAAATTACTAATATATCGCGAATCAAATCAAAATAAACGTAACATGTAATAACGATAAGAATTTATGTACTAAAGTATGAAAAATAAATTCTTCAGGCCGCCTTATCATGGAAACTTAAAAATCGTCCAAAAATTAGACTTTATCAGTCGCAAAACTTAGAAAAAAGAAAGTAGCCGAGCAAAAAACTTTGCGACGCATCACCGTAGCTCAATGTATAATTACCAACTCATCGAGGCATACCTGTATATCTACGGTGCATTGAAGCAGATGCTCTTCTCGGAGCCGCGAGCGCCGGCAAAGTTGACTGTTTATCGTTCGGCGAAAAGTCAAGCGGGCGGGTGACTATTCCGCGTGCCTTTAACCGGCCGAGCCCGGCACAATGCAGTTGTCGGAAATTGACTCGCACAGACGGGAGAGACTATCGCCTTCGGGGTAGAAGTCATTTACCGCGCGCGGAGCGCGGAGTTCGCTCAAGTTCGCATTAGGGAACTCGCCCGGCCTACCCCCCCCCCCCCCTTCCTCTATTTGCATTCGGCGATGTTTGATCGCCTGCTCAGCAATGCCTATTACACATTTTCGATTTTCCTCTATATGGTGAATGTCGCTTTTGTTTGGGCAAATGTGTGCAAAATGTCTTTTGTGCGTTTGTTTGATATTTCGATTGAAACGTTTGAAAATTATTTTATTCCGTGATTTATTTGTTTGAAATGTTTAACTCTTGATTATCAAGAGGCGCGGTAGCGCCCCGAGGCAAGTCTGTAATATAAGTCTACTCTGCTAAAGCTGTCTTTTGTTTTCTTTTTCTAATTATTTTATTATTTGGCATTAATGCTCTTGTAATGTGGAAAAGTGAAGTATCTGAGAAATCACTCTATTCGAATGAAAAACTATTCAATTAATAAAAGAAGAACTGAAATCAAGACTTCACTCTACGTGTTAAAATGAATTAAATTAACTGTAATTATATGAATAACGTAAATGCACATTGACTACCGCAGCGAAATAATGAATACGTTAAACTTTTTCCACGTAATTATCCTTTTCAGTTCAATATCAATTTCACGCGATCATTATTATTACATCTCAAGTCACATTTTACAATGTTCTCCACCTCCTTAATTATCTCACCACGGAACATTGCTTCCAACATGAGAATCAGAAATTGAAAATAAATTGAAACCCAATCGTTACCCCCGAAATCGTGCACTGACGGATTATTCACGCTCAAGGACGAAGCGACTCGGTTTTAACGTCGCGTATAATGATCTCATCGCCAGCCGGCGCTTCGTTTTCCTAACGAACCATGAAACTTAGCCGGCGAGGCGCTCGTTCGCGCCGGTCTCTTCGGGGCACTTCCTTCGTTAGAGCCGGTGGCGCTCCGACGACGAACGCTGCACACTACGTCAGATCCGCGACGAAGAGGATGCGCGGACTAATAATTAAAAGCCGTCCTGGCTGCTTCCCGATAATTATTGTGCATAGGTAATCCTTCTTGATCGATCGCCGCAAGCTCGGGTCCTTTGGCCCGTTCGTTTGCAAAGGATGTGTTTACGATCGGGATGATATTGCTGTTGGGCAAAGAGAGCTTATAGGTTTCGAGGGAATTGCAGCATTCGGTAGGAATGTTTAGACAGAAATTTTTTAGTTTATTAATATTAATTTTTAATTGAATATCATTTGTGTATTTTAGTATCATTTCGAAATATTTCCTTTGTAAAATACAGAAAATGCAAATTAAATAAAACACTCTCGTCCAGCCCTAAGGTACTTATGTAATTTTCTTGTTTTCAATCATTCATTTTGCGGCCTTTTATATCTCTTCTTTAAGTTGTTATTTTGCTTCGCTTGCTTCTTGTTTTCTTTTTAGCCGGCAGCTTTCGTTTCGAATGGTGTAATCATGTGTATACGAACAAGTAAACATCGGTTCTCGTTCAGGTGCGCGATCAACGTACTGCATCGTGTTTTATTTCGGTCAATTTGTTTTCTCTTTAGAGTGCTTAAGGTGTTTTTAAATTTTATGTTATATTATTATTTAAGAATGTTACGCCCCAACTGTTGCAGATCTGAACAAATCGAGTAAATTCAGTGGGAAATTTGTATTTTACTTAATATTCAGCTATGCTGACAACTGTAGACGAATTGATTAATTGATACAAGATTTTTTACAATAGTTTCGTCGCTCTTTACGCGAAACTGACCAATTCTGCTCAAATGTGCACAACTGTCACTTTATATTGCTTTTGTAACGCGCTTGCTTTTCTATCTTACTCGCTTTTTCCTTTCTGTAATATCTATTACGTTCTTTTTATTAATATTAGTATGTTCTAATAAAATGTAATTTTTTAATTTGTTGTACTTATTAAGTCAATGTTAATGAAGAAATGTAGTTAATAAATGAATTCTTTTTATTCTTTGAACCAAATCCTACTTACATGTCCGTACGAATAAAATAGCATTAATTTTGGTACATGAATAGATTCTAAAAAAATTTCAAATTTTGGGAATCAAAATAATCCATTTTTTGAAACTAAAATGCAGTAGAACCGATGTAAGGGATCGTTTCTATAGCGTCAATTAAAAATAGACATACAGCTGCATCGATATCAAAGCTCAATGAAAATAATATCAGCCGTATCGAGAGCATCTTCGATAAGCGAATTTAATTACGCTGGAAAAATCAACTCTGTTCGCCGGGCCGCGCAGGACAACGTCGTGCCCCCGCGCATTCCGCCGCTGGACCGAGCGCGCGCGCGAGCGAGCGAGGCTCGTCCGAGGCCGGGGAGTTATAGCACTAAATCGAGCGTGCATAGTCTAAAAGGAAGAAAGAGGACCGCGCGAGCGGGAAAGGGGGGCCGGGAGAGGCCGGGCGGAAATTATTTTTGGCCCAACTATTTTGATAAGACCTAGGCGTTAAGTATCTCGCGCCCCTTCTCTCCCCCCGCTCTCCTCTCTTTCTCTTTCTCTCCCTCTGACTTTCCTCGTCGGCGACATGAAGGAGTAGCAATGCTGACGTTTGATTTTTGTCTTTGAAGGCCTAGTCCGGGAGGCGTCAGCGACAACGGTGTGCCTGGTGTGCGCGGCAAAGGACTGCCGCACGTGATCTACTGCCGGCTCTGGCGCTGGCCCGATCTGCAGTCGCAGCACGAGCTGCGCGCCATCGAGCACTGCGAATACGCCTTCAGCCAGAAGCGGGACGAGGTCTGCGTCAATCCCTACCACTACCAGCGGATACAGAGTCCAGGTGAGACAGGACGCCGGCGGCACTTTGTTTCGAGCTTTTGGACGAGAAAACAATAAATTTAGGGTTTTTTTTTCATTACGTTGGGTTAGATTTCTATCTGAACACGTAATGTGATTTTACTATTTTTTTTTCTATGATTTTTTTATATAATGTTTGGAGAAATAATGCGGAATTGTTATTTTTTATGAATTCAACTGTTTGATTTTTAAAAGGTTTACCATTACGACGATTACATTTATTATTAATGCTGAATGAATTTATGCAACTGGTGACTCGATAGTCAAGTCAAGATCTATCATCTGATCATCACTTTTTTTAAATTAAATTCGAAATAATAATTCTAATTAATATTAATATCACTTTTGATTCGTTTTAAAGTTTATCGAAAAAAGTGGAATTTTCACTTATTTTATTCTACAAAATCAACTGAACAGTTAAGATGTCCTCAAGTAGCGGAATATCCTATAATGTCGCATACGTTATAGGTATAATTTAAAGCTCATTCATCGTTTATCTCATTTCATCGTCGAAACAGGTTATTAAGATGTTTCATTTACTTTCCTAATTAATCGTTGTGTGAGTTTGTAAAGATATTGCATAAATTAGTCAATAAAGTCTTTTACTTGCTCTCAGTATGTGTTACACTGAGAAAAAATTCTAGTAAAAATTACTATCCTTTGTAGAAACGTGGCCACAGACTGTCATGTAGTGGAAAAATTACTAGAATTATTGGAAATTTTACCATAATTCTAGTAAAATGTATAATATTTTCTAATAAAATTTGCAATACAGGATGGTAATTTTTCCACTACATGTGGTCAGTCTGTGGCTACGTTTCTACACAGGATAGTAATTTTTACTAGAATTTTTTCTCAGTGTATTATTTACATTTCAGTTAATCGTTCTATTAAATAATACGTTCATTTAAAATACAGGACAATGGAGTTATCTCGAAATTTTGAAAGATACTGAGTCAAATACAAACAATCACACTCTACAAATAAATAATAGTTAATTAAAATCACACGCTTTACCATTTACTTGCGATTCGAGGAAAATATGAAAATAGAAATCGATGGAAATAAATCATACTTCGATGTTACATTATATGCACCAATCTAATTTATGCAAATGTGACCAGTTTTACCGGCGATCTTGGTGCCTCGGCACAGTCTGTCGGGCGACGAGTCCACGCTGTACAATACCTCGCTGGAGGAGCTGAGCGTCAGCGTGCCGGAGAACACGAGCTTCCACGCGACGCTCGGCCAGCAGCAGCAGCAACCGCAGCAACCGTCACCGCCGCATCAGCAGCCGTCACATCAACACCCGACGCAGCAGCAGCAGCAGCAGCAGCAGCAGCAGCAGCCGTCGCCACACCAGTCGCAGCACAGTCAACACGGGATTCCCCAGTCTCCCCAGCAGCAGCAACCAAATAACCCATACCAAGGAATGCAAGTGAGTGCCCGGTGAAGCGAATTTCTTTTGTCCACTCGATCCTGCATTCCTCGATGTTGCTTGTGCGTTATTTCGTTTTACTGACGTTTAGGGATTATACAAATAAGAAGACTCTAAGTATTAGAGCTTCATACCGATCTGACTATTATTAAGGTAGTTTTGATTTAATTTTGAATTTTGAGAACAACTTGGAGCCGATATCTGAAAAAAATTTTAATATTTAAATGAACAAAAAAGGGTAAATATTAAATTTTTAAATGCTTAATCCGTAATATATTGAACTCTTAAAATTGTGATTGATAAGAATTAACGCCTCTTTCCAATAAATTATTTAGCATACCTTGAAGAACGTTAATTAAATTTCAGTTAAAATAAACCTACGTAAATAAACCTGAATGATTTTATTATATATTTAAAAATTTATATTAAAAGAAAGTACATCATTTTAATTATTATCTGTTTTAGTTTATACAGTGATATGTTATAGTCAAAATCTATCACATACAATGTCAACGGTCTGAGATCACTTACACTTGACTGCATCAGAGATTTAAATTAATATCACAAAAGACTTTTGATATGAATAAATCCTTGATTTTTTTAAGTCTTTTGAGACTATCTATCAATAAATAAAAAAATGAATTATTTTATTATCCGTGTGAAATTGCAGAGCATGCAGGCTACGAGTCCAGCGAGTGTCGGCAGCCTCGGCAGCGTCCAGGGCTCGCCGCACCCGGCGCCGGGTTCGATGGACCCACCGGCGGACACGCCGCCACCAGGTTACATCAGCGAGGACGGCGACAACATGGACCACAACGACAACATGTCGCTGTCGCGTCTCTCACCTAGTCCCGTCGACGCCCAGCCCGTCATGTACTGCGAGCCAGCCTTCTGGTCAGTGCGCCGCCCTTTTTTTATATATATATATACATCTCTCTCTCTCCCGACCTCGCTTTCACCTGCGAGAAAGTTTGTCCAGTGTGTTTGATCGATCTCCCGACGTTTTTATAGCCGCTCGTTCATCATTCTTTCGGCTCTCGGAGGGGTCCGCGCTTCTACGGCGGATTTACGCGACGGTCGCCGGTTAACGAGATATATACCTTTTGAATCACTTTAATTGGAATTCTCGATTGGCTCGCAATAGTGCCTTTTTCGACCGATAAAATGTTAAACGCTGAAACCGTATTTAAATAAAAATTTCTTATTGAATTTAATTAATTTAATTTATTATGTCCACTGTTTGATTTATATTCAATTCGAATCGTTGAATAGAGAGCGAAATAGAAAACTAATGCTATACTAGTGATAAAAAAAAATAATGTACTAATTAATTAACTATATAAGAATCTAACTGTTGTGTGTTAAAACAGGTGTTCCATAAGTTATTACGAATTAAATACAAGAGTAGGAGAAACGTTTCATGCATCACAGCCGAGTATAACGGTGGACGGTTTTACGGACCCCAGTAACTCGGAACGATTTTGTCTGGGCCTTTTGTCGAATGTCAACCGCAATATAGTCGTCGAGCAGACAAGAAGACACATCGGGAAAGGAGTCAGATTGTACTATATTGGCGGTGAGGTCTTTGCCGAATGCCTTTCAGATTCCAGCATTTTCGTTCAGAGCCCTAACTGCAATCAACGTTATGGCTGGCATCCAGCTACAGTCTGCAAAATACCACCTGGTAAATTAATAAACTTTCGCATATTCATTTTACAATTAATATGCATTGTCAAGAATTATTCAGTTAATTAACTGAAATAACTGAAATTTTTAAGAGGCATTGTTTAAACGTCAGTTGAATATTATTTTTTACTATTTTTGTTATGGTTATTATTATGTACATACATTTTATATGAATAAGTATGTCTAGCTAGGTAAGTAAAAACTTTATTAAAGCAAAAGAAAACAATATTTTATCTGCTAACCGTTAAAAAGGAATTTTTAGTTCACAATAAAAGCTAATGATTCGAAGGAACAATTGTTCTTTTCTTTTCCTTTTTCATAATTCTTTAAACTGGAAAATATTCTTAATGAAATCACTTGTGTTCCCAGGTTGTAACCTGAAGATTTTCAACAACCAGGAGTTCGCAGCGCTACTTTCGCAGTCTGTGTCGCAAGGTTTTGAAGCAGTGTACCAGTTGACGCGTATGTGCACTATTCGCATGAGCTTCGTGAAAGGCTGGGGCGCAGAGTACCGGCGGCAGACGGTGACATCGACACCCTGCTGGATCGAGCTCCATCTCAACGGGCCCCTACAGTGGCTCGATCGGGTGCTCACGCAGATGGGCTCGCCGCGATTGCCTTGCTCCTCCATGTCATAAGGTTCGCGGCGCGGCGCGAGCTCACGATCGCAGCAGCGCGCCGCTCATAAGCGCGAGCGTGCGCGCGTCACTTGCCACGACGAAAAAGCGACGTTTTCCCCGTGCACGCCCGTCAAGGGGCGGCCAAACGCGCGGGCAAATCTCGATAAACTCGATTCTCCTTTTGTTTCTCTTTTTTTTTTACGTGTATTTTACACTAGGAGTTACAACGTAGACAGGCGTATACACACACACAATACACATGTAGACTCGTCGCAGTGTTAACAGAGGTACTGGGAACATTTGTCACCACTTCCTTACTTACAGCTGCATTTAAACGTCGTCTCCTCGGGGTGGACATGCGAGAGTGACTCGGATCAGCGCGACTAAACTTCGTTTTTCCTACGACGTCTCGGATTCGAACTGATTTCACACAGATATTTTTACAGCGCAGAAGTGATGTGAACAAGCGTTAAGCATGTACATATCCGTGCACACATCAGCAAAAATACTAAAACTTCAACTGGTATATATTTATATGTACATGTATTTGTATATGTATATGTATATTGTCACCTGGTAATGAGAAGAAGAAGTCTAATATGAGTTTGTAGAGTGCGGGATGTTTAGTATTAAACTTCATGGTGTACCTAATACATTAACTCGATGAAAAAAATAACTTTTCAAATTGTAGCCATTCTAAAGGAGTAAAGGAGATCGCTACACTGAACGTTTACAGTACAAATTTATACGGAATGTAATGAAATATTTTATAAGAGATTAATTATTAATTTAACATAATGTTTGAAAACGATATGCTTTTTATGTAAAAATATACGGCTATTTGAAAAGTTATTTTCTTTCTCGTTATAGTGCAGCACAGGGAAGTGATCTTCATGCCGCTATACGGTAAAGTAATACGAAGACGCTGCAGGGCACATGATTGACCTCACTTTTCTGGGGAAATGGAAATATCGCTACGTATAATGGTGTCTTATCTCAACTAATTGCTATTCTTGCTACAAGTAAGGGAAAAATTGTACTTCTTACTAAGGATGTGAAAATACACTATGCACATGCAATTTGCGAGGAACAAACTTATTTACTAATACCAACATAATAAGAAAACAAAGGAATTCATATATTGACGAGTATATGAGGCGTGTCGCAAGCGCATTATATAAGGTAATGATCTAGTGTGTCAGAGGCTAAGACAAAGTGGTTTATATTGATTACAAGAATAATAATCGTTCGTTTGAACAACAGTCGTTTTTTGCGCTTTGAGTCAGTGCACTTTTACTTGTGATTTTAGATCATAGCACTTCATTCCTCAATTACTTTCGGATTATGTTACGTGTATGATTTTACAGCAAAAAAAGGATAGAAAAAGGAAAACGTCATACATTTACATACATACACAAACGTTTTTTGAAATGCTCTTTTTTACTGTGAATGAAGAGGCGAATGTTAGTTGAAGGATGAGAAAAAACCGTATGTTTGATTTTAATTTATTTAGAGCGCAACAAAAAAATGAAAAACGAAGAAACTACGATTGCACTTTGAATTTAGATTTATATTTACGTGTAGGATTTTGCGCACAAAATCTTTTTAATTTGGAATTTGAGTCTGTTTGAGGAAAAGAATTTGGAGCATCTTTTTTTTATTGTTGGCATAGCAGTTATCAATTATTAAGAGTGAAGATAAAAATATTAGTTTTAATAAATCATTATTTTATTTTTATTTTTTCTATTATTACTCAAACTTACTTTAATGCATACATTTAATAATTTTATGAATTTTAATGTTTTTTTCCCATTCTAGCTCAAACAGAATGAAATTTTAATTAGAAAAAGGGCAGCCGCCGGGTGTTGGCCTGATATATAATTTGTGCATTTCGAATGTCGAGCTTGTCAATAATGGTGGTTTAGCGAGTGTCAATATGATGGGACGGACCAAATTTTTTTTAAAAAGTTTGTAATAAATACCTTTAAAAGCTTTCAAGAGACGCATTTCATAACTTGGCAAACAGAGACGGATTTTATCACAAAATTAAAATTGAAAAAGAAAAAATAAATAAAGACTGTAAAAGTCAGAAACATAACTACGGAATATGTGAAATACGTACAGAAAAAATTATGATCAGTTTGAATATAAAAACAACTGTATTTTTACTACGAAAAGAGAGAAATGCTACTACGTGTTTTGTGTTACAATAGCGCAGCGTGTATGCTTATTTTTATTGGAAATTAGAATGTTAGAGGTAAAAAAAGCCATGTGTAATAAATAAAAAGTTAACCGTTTCTATCTCGATTCGGAATTTAAAAAAATAGAAATGACTGATCGAAAAGAAGTAATGCTGCGTGATTAACGAAAAAGAATGTGAAAATTAATAAAGCGGGGAAGGCAATTGTCCTTTCCGTCGAGACGTTAGAATTAACCTTATTTACAAAGCGAATTATTATAGAGCGTGTTAGATATTTCTATTTTATTACAGATTTTATATTGCACGATTTGGTGTTATTTGAGAAAAGAGAAATTTTAGAAAATGCGTGACAAAGAAGCTTTTTCCCTTTTGATCGGAACAAAAGATTATGAAATTTAAAAATTTTTGATGCAGTGTCGACTAAGTTTGTAGCATCCGGTGCACTGTGCTGTGTTAAATTTTTCAAATCATCTTGATATTTAAAAAAAAAACGTTTTTAAATCTGTTGCGAAAGAAGATTAACAATCTACGCGTTGTAAAAAGTAATTGAGATCAATAGTGCACGTGATTTTTGCGCAATTTTCAATATTTATCAAATTGTATTATAAGATGCGTTGAAGATCAGCTATAGTTAGTGATTTTTATGCTCTTTTAATCGATGTACACAGAATTTAATGTACATTAAAGATCTTTTAATTTACCTTTTCAAAGAAGTAAAAGTAATTTATTTACTTCCAATTAAGGTTTAAATTAGTTTCGCCTGCTTTGCGTGATGAATCCAGTCACAAAAGCGTAAATAAAAATAAAACTTTGGATATTTCAATGTTCAATATCTTCTACCATCACATTGTATCACATTTTTCATACGTAAAGCAGGTACTATAACGTTATTTAATTATTTTTATGATGTATCTTGGACACGTATAACAATTGCTCAGATAAATGAAGTTTGAATTTTAACGTTTTCTGTATATTTTGTAAATCTTAAAATTTTATACTTTTTATGAATTATTTACCTACATTTTTTATGACCTAATAATATAAATTTTCTTCCAACAGTTTTAGATACCTTAACGTTTTTTAGTATTCTAAGGACAACTTAGCTTTCAGTAGTTAATATAAATTTTCAAGGTTTATCTGTTTGCACAATGATTAAGTACATTGAAAATATTTACCACTTCAACCAGTGATATAAAAAAAAAGATTATAAAAAGTAATATTTTCGTAGCGTTACTTTTTGGAATTAATGGTTTATCAGTAAGGAATGGAAAATTTAGATTAATTTTATAATTACTTTAACTTTAAAAATTATTCTTAAAACTACGTAGTGATACTTTTTTTTAGGAATTATAACTTTAAAACAATAATTAAGAGTAAAAGAATTAAGCAACTCCTGTGTTTGTAATTGACGCATCATGCAATTTGATTGAATTTATTGGAAATTGTTATACATCATACTAAAGTGTATCGTAAATCCCAATATTATTTATTGCGCTGTGCTTCATAAATGCGAGGACCTGAGATATGTCGAGAAAAACAGTAGTGAACACACCCTGTATATTGTATCTTTCGTGCTTACTCGAGTTTCGTTTCCACCTCGTTATATCGATATTGTACAGCACATCGGACAAGAAAGGATGATAAAAGGTGATATTACAAAAAAAAAAAAAAAAAAAAGAGAAAAAAATCAATTCGAGTACTTTGTACCAAGCGATACCGATCCGTCGTTCTCTTCACGCACGGCGGTACTTTTCTTTCTCTTTGTTTTTTAAGCTCTTTTTTGTAGATTTTAGATTATCTTTTAGATTAAGCTGCGGGCTGGGCTTGCACGAGGATTTACTGTGAGCAGGGTCTTCTTGACATTCAAGATTTTATACTTTTTCGGACGTCGTCACTATTTATAACTTTGAAAGTGAACCGTTATCGTCTTACCGAATTTCAGTTTATGCGAGGAGAATGTTAATGAAAATCCGTTTCTGACGCTAGCGTATCCGTAACCCAATGCAGGGCTCGTGAAAACCCATCCCGGCGTCGCTTGGCCGCTCGATATCGTTCTACTCACACCAATCCTGTCCTTTTCTTCAAGGGAAAACTCGAAAGCTACAAATGCAAGTCGCTAAATTTTTAAGTGAGAAATTAATCTTTTGCTGAAAAGGGTAGAGGTTTCATTTCTAAAAGTGATTTATTACTTTTTTTAATGAAATTTCGCTGTTAGAGAAGACTGAACAAAACGGTTAGCTTTATAGTCTTATATAGTCACTGACTGAAAATAGAGTGAAAATTTAACTTCTTGCGTATGGTTATTATACTTTAGAAGTTTGTACGCACGGAGCAAAAGCGATCTTTTTACTCT
The DNA here is from genome assembly GCA_035586675.1 of Eurytoma californica. NCBI lineage: Eukaryota > Metazoa > Arthropoda > Insecta > Hymenoptera > Eurytomidae > Eurytoma > Eurytoma californica. Next base: position 15,145,485 of record JAXIUT010000048.1, on the reverse strand, counting down.
CTAAAATTTTTGATAGCCGATTTGCAGTAAATAACATTAGCTTTAATAACATTAATTGTTGAAACAGTAGAATAGATAGTAGATTAATTTTCAAGAAATTTAGAGACAGAAAGATAATACTAAAAAATGATATAATTTAAATCACTTTAAGAAGTAAATATTCACTCCACCTAAATACAGATTCATTTATCACTTCTTTAACGACTTGACAATACTTGTAATTTTTGAGATTAAACTTTGTTAAGGATTTATAAAAAAAAATGTTTTTCAATTTGCGTATAAAAATGCTATGATGAGTTTCGAAACTGTTAAGAGACTTTGTAAATAGATCCAATTTTTTTTATTTGTAATAGGTAATTAAATCCAGTGTAAGATGAGATTTTTAAGAAATTTTAAATAGAAATGAAGTAGAAGAAAAGAATTAAAAAAAAATTTAATTATGTTGTTAAAAATGTATTCAGTTAAAATCGGTAAAATATCTTCAAATTTTAAATCATTTTTGTTCTCTGTATCAGCGATTTGTTTTCATTAAGAAAGTGAAGGTATAAGGAATTGACGCACTATCCCGAACTGTATACCGGGATTTAGCTTACCTCTGCGCAGACTGCCATTAGCATACCTGTTGGCCAAAGGCCAACTCTCGATTTTTTTTTTATTTAAGAAAAAAAAACGCCTTACTGTGATAAAAGTAAATGAAAGAATTTTATGGATGTGCAAACACTGCTACAAAGTCGAAATGTTTAAAAGAAAATACGTAAATCAAGACATTGGACTTTAAGACTCAACCAAAGTTCTGTGAATGAAACTTACCAAAGCTTTATATAAGTATAATTATTACACGTTTTCCAATGATTCTCGAAGTTTTATCTCAGTCGCTCCCAATAATTTCGTCCCAGTTTTTTAAATTTCGAAAATCCTATTCTACCACAATAGCAATATTTTTATTAAGCGAATCGCGCGGCCCAGCGATAGCGGTATGATTCTACAATCTTCTTTGCGAAAGAGTACATCGTGCGACAATGAAGTGTGACCTTTTATGAAAAAGCGAGTGCGTGAAAGAATTAGGCGAAATAAGGATTGTAAAATCTTGCGTGTGAGACTGTATAATAGTTATAAATAAATGTATATGCTAAGTCATCGATATATAACATTGCTTGTTTTTTCCTGTTTTACATTTTTGCATAGATTGAATTCAAAAGTTCATTTGAAAAAAATCCTTTCTTTATATGAGCATGGAAATAAAAAATTCAGTTAACGATCCAATTTAAATTATGTTTATAAAACAGAGTAGACGTTAAAATATCCATAGGTTCAGGATTACTTTTTTAAGTGTGTCACATTTCTCATACATTTTAATTATTTAAAATTATTTATTTTTAATATTGCTTAGATTATTTTTTATTATTTTAAATTACGAATCTTTCTATTTAAAAAACAATAAAAAAACAGTAAAATTGTTAATAATTAGTAATGACATGATTACAGTTTTTGTTATTAAAATCCTAATTCTTAAGGCTATAATTATTATTTAACTTCTGTTGGCTCGATTACCCCATCCACGACGATGAGTATCTTTGTACTCATCCATTGCTCTAGCTCTTGCCAATGTTTCTGGGTCATCATTTTCGATTCTTTTTTCTTTTTCTTCATTTTCTTTGTCAATTTGCAAATTTTCATCCACAGCACCACTTGCCACATCTTGCAGACTATTGCCACCAATTTGATTTCTGTTTTCAGGCCATCTAAATAATAAAAATTTTATGTAAATACCATAAGTAATATTCATGAATTGTTTAGAATGCAGTATAGCTATCATTAATGTGCATTGATATTGAAATTAAAAATACTTACTCTCCGTCTCTAACTTTCTTATCATAAAATTCTTCAACTGTCATTACTGGAAGACTTGGATAGCCCAAACCATAAACTTTTTTTTGCACATCATCTCTAGTAATAATAATAGGTTTAAGTTTTGCGGAAGGTATTTTATGTTTTTGTTCCTTTCTGTTTTCTTCTGGATTATGACCAAGTTTTTTCATATGTTCCAAAATAGGTCTTTCTGCAGCTAATGAACTTAATTCATCTATTGCTTGATTTGCAAAAACTTTAAGAAGCGTAAGAAAATATTCTCTTTTGACTTCATCATCAATATTAGGATTGTCTAAATTGTTTTTTAATGTATCTAATTTTTTCTCAAGTTCTTTTTGTTCGTTATATCTTTGAATCTTTGTATTTCTTGAATTTACCTGTAGAACAAAAAGTAAAAATTAAATAAAATATCATCAAAGTATATAAAAAAAATATATAATAATACGATTAACCATTTCAGTAATTAATTCAGCGTTTGACTTTTGACGAACGATAGCTTTTTCATCTTTATTTTCATCAAGGTTAATATTAGGGATCTCCATGTCAATTATTTCATATGCTTTCAGTCTTTTTAAGAAGTCTACAAAGTAAACTTCAGTTACATCAACAATATGCATGCGGTTTTCTGCTTCGCAAATTTTTGTTGCAAGCATCCCAAGTAATGCTGGAAGTAGAAAATATTTTATATTTTCTGTTGATACTTCTTCAAAATTTTCATTAGTACTGAAAATGTCAGCTAAGGATACCAGTCTTGTAGCATTTTCAAAAATAGCCATTGTGCGCTTAACCATAGACTGTATAAATATAAAACTTATTAAATTAGTTTTTGAAGCATTGTTCATTTTATATCTTAAATATTTATTGCTATATTAGCTTTAATGAATTTTACGTTTAAAAATAAATAATAAATAATCTTATAAGTTACAAATTAGTGTACCTGAATTTTTGGACTGTTTGTAGGTTCGGTATTTTTATTTATATTGTTATACATTTCAAATCCAGCGTCGAACATTTCTGATAAATTTGTATGATCAGATACATAATTGTCTCCTTCCTTATCCTCTTCGCGCGAATCCATGTTTTCTGTCAGTTGATGACAATCACGGGAGAAAAACAGCAATACTGAATTTTTACGAATGTCAACGACCGTCGACCGGTCAAACTAAACTGAACATATTCACAAAACTCACCATTTTTAAAGTTTAGGCGATGACTCGAACAACGATACATCGATTGAAATGCAGCCCGCGCATGCGCTTGCAAGTGCAAAATTTCAATGCATGAACGTGCAGCTGCACGTCCTAGGACGCCTATTGAAGTTTTGAAAGTTCAATCTGTTCAATGATTAATGATATTTTTCTAATATAGTGTTACAATTCATAGAAATAAATTTAATAAAACAGTTGTACATCAAATGAATGTATTATATAAATTATAATTTATATTTACATATTTATATAAAAATGAACAACACAAAATTACAAATAATTATTATCAATATTTCAATATTAGTATACAAAAAACAGACACTGTAAGTAACTTATTCTTTTTTAAATAATTTATTAATAATTTTTCCAATATATTTGTATGAAATGATAAATATTTTTGTATTTATGTTACTCGTATAATTTATAATAAAGGATACAAATTTATTTTTTTCTTTGGCACTTTATTAATTTGTAACAATTTAAGAAGAATTATATTTACACTTTCTTAACTTAATATGGCGTGAAAATTAAGTTTATTACATTATTCAATGCCTAAATGGAAATAATTACATACAACCTATATATGTATATTAAGGCTTTACCTAAATCAATGCTTCTATTTTTTACACAAGTTGAAATTAATTAATTGTGTTTGATCAAATAACACAGATATATACAGCAAAAAGTCCTTCAAAAAATTACAATAGAGGATATTTTCTCACAAATTGCAATAATTTTGACAAAAAAATAATTCAGTTATTCAGCTTCTCATAAATTTTACTAGAAATTTTATTATGCTTTTAGTAAATTTTATAAGAAAAACTTGTAATTTTTAACAGGAAACTGACTGAACTGAATTCAACTTTTTTCTCTGAATTAAAAACTAAACATTTACTGATGAGAAACTAGAATTACATTTGAAACATGACATAGTTAAATATCAGATAAATCTTCAATGCTAATGCTAACATTTGTTTTATATGAATGAAACAACATTTAAGATTGAATCTGTAAATGAAGCTAAGCTTGATTGTAGATAAGGCAGAATGAGTGGGCGTTTTTCTCATTAATATAAATTTGAAAAACATTCCTTTTTTTCTATTGAACACTATTTTGCGATGACTAATTCTAATAAATAATACAAACAATTGTATAAAACACAATCTACAAAATACAAATTGTGTGTAGACTATACAGAATTATTACGTAAAGTAATGCACCATTGAGTTGAGGAGATTATTGCCCTGATGAGCACTGTAGGTAGTTTAAGGAAAAAAATTAGTCTTGATATTAAAACATAATAAAACAATAAATATCATTAATACTAGTCGGAGACTTCCTAAGACTATTGTTTTTAATTCGTTGTAAGACAAAGTGGCTGAGAATCGCAAAAGTAACGTAATTTTAGTTTTTCGAGTTTTTAATGACTCGAATTTTCTATATTTAATAAATAGTTTTTATCTAATACTTTATAACATATCTGTGATTCAATTAGAAATTTGAACATTCGCAAATGCGCTTTTCTAAAAAGAAAAAATATTATTGCACTCGTACTTTTGAAATACGAAAACGAAGAAACGTTGTAAAAACGTTAAATACAAAGATTATTTGTAAAAGTTTTATCAAAATTTGCGAGTAAATGCAACTGTCAGTTGCCCATAAAACTCGTCTAAGGCCTACAATAAATTGTAAGTTGATAAGAAAAGGCACTGTGTTACTAGTTGTTTAAGAGCAAGTGCTTACGTATTGAAGTGATTTAAATGAAGTTTTAAAACTTTATTAGTAGAACTTTTTCTTATACTTTCTATTCCGTTCTTCTTTGGCTTGCCTATGCAGCTGATTGATTAGCTCACTTGGCACGTCCCATAGTCTGTCGAAATTGATGAGTATAGCTTCAGTCACCTGGCAGCACACAGCAGCCATATTTACTTGAGCGCTTAAGTCAGTTCGGTCCCTGGGATAAATGTATCGTGGAGGGAAGAGTGATGGAGCTACTATCATGGCTACATTATGAATTGACATTTTGTTTGAGCTTTGATTCTCTATTACCAGTTTCAAAAAGGTAAGCAGCGCTTTTAAAGTGGAGCGATGCTCAATTGGAAGTAACAGCACCAACAGATTTAAAGAATATGAGAGATCAGCTGGATTTTTTACACCTATAAGGAAATATGTAATTTTTAAGTTTTAATTAAAAAAAAAAAAAAAAAATAATAATTTACGGATTCTTACCGTGTGTTTGATAAAAGGCATCTATAAGTTCCACAGTAAGTAGTGGTTGAGGTAAATCTCGAAGTAATTTTTTTAGAACCACTGATAAATCATGGCATGGAGTTCGTTTAAATAATTTATCCATTTCCTTAGGTTTACAGTAAAAATCTGTTTCTAATTCTGTGCACAATGTTTCAACCTAAAAATTCAATATTTCGAAATTGATTTCTTTAAGAATTAGATTAGCACTTTTAAAAAATGTACATATAAAAATATTGTATTAAAAAAATTCATAAATAAGGTAATAGGTAATGTGTACCTTTTGTTTATGACCGCCAACTCGGAGTATTCCTTCTTCTTTTACACCTCTAATTGTTAATTCATAAAGAATTTTTTGAAACACCAATGGTATATTACTTTCTTCACTTGTTAATTGATTATCTCTCAGCAGTAATGTAGATAACGATACACCAAACAGGTTGCCAGCTGAAAAAACATTAGATAATGTGAATATTTACTAAATTCATAGTCTTACAACGTATTTTTCAATCGCGAAGACAATGATGATGAAAAAAATATCGGCATCTGATCATAGTTTAAATTTTATTTTTTTAAACTTTTACTTACACTTTCTTCGTCTTTTGTTGGGTTTCCTTCTAACAAGAGGCAAATTGTACTTATCAAAAACAGCAGTCAATTCAAGCCACAATAACGGTTGCAGCCTTGTAAGATCCCGTTGAGATAATTGTTCAATTCCTTGCTGAGTATATCCATCGTCAATACCTAAATCATTAGAATCCCAGTCCTGATTTTTCGTTTCATTCGCTCTGCACATTTCTTCGAAACTTAAGTGACCGTGCGATGAGGTACGATTTAAAGGACGGGTTATCGTATTTTCTTCACGTGGTCTTGAACCATATAAGCTACTATGGCTTCTAGTAACAGTTGCATGACTTCCCGAACTTCTTCTAAAAGCATTTCATATGAAATATTTTATCACTTTTACTTAATATAAATAGACTTTAACAAACCTCAAACTAGAATCTTTAGGGACAGTTAATTTTTCAGGCGACTCGGAATCTGTATTAGCTACTTCACTTGGGTCACTTCCACTTAGCCTTTGTATAGTAGGCCTTGACAAGTGAATTGTTCCCAATCTTTGATAGGCTGTTAATTTTATTCCTTCTGTAATACATTAAAAACTGAATATTTGCAATTGCACTTAAAAATTCTGTATGTATAGTTAATACAATACCAGAATCTCCTCCAGCAACATCTCCTCTGTGAGACCAATGACCAGAACGGCGGAAAATTTCTTGTACTGGTAATACTTGATGAGAATGTGAATTAGAAACCACATTAGAAGTTGTTGTTGAAGCACTTGGGCGACGAACTCCTTCTTTATTTTCATTTAAATTTCGATGAAACATTGATACAAAACTTGGAACTGTTGTACTGTAAATAAGTAAACAATTACTAGTTGAATACAGTTCTATGAATTTAAACATGAAAAAATTATTCTTACTTTCCATGATGAGGTGTAATCACAGTTACAGTTGGTGGTGAAGGAGGTGACGTACTCTCTGGTGTTTCTCCAGAAACTGAATCCAGGGAATCTGGTGTTGCACTTCTTGATCTTGTACCAGTACTTGAAATCTGTAATATTTACAGATTAATATAGATAAAATTATTTATTTACACAATAAATTCAAACTGTTTAATGAAAATAAATTGAAGTAAATTTCACCTCTGCATCTTTGAAAACATCTCTAATGTCTGGTTTCCTCACTCTCTGTCGTTGATTGTAACGCTGTTTTACTGTGTGATTAAGTGAACGCACACGGCGCTTAACTGCTTCAGCTTGTGCACGTGATAATGGGCGCAGTGCTGCACCTAACTCTTCTGGCTGAATTTCTCTACCCTCTTTCCATGGTTCAGTGAGCTCCCCTAAGCCAGCAGCCCGCAACCATTCAGCTTCTTCTTCTCCTTCTAATAATATTCATGAAATGATTATAAATTAAGTATATACCTTTTTCATCACTAAAGTTTTAATTTTTTTACTGACCATCAAAACTTCTTGGACTGCACTCTTCATCAAGATAGTCATCTAATGTTTTAGTCTCTTCCAAAACTTTTTGATAAACTTCCCAGCACTCTTGTGGATTTGTGTTACTTCCACTAAAATTTGAAGCATGACTCTTTTCCATTTTTATTGATTGCATTGATTGATCAAAATATGAAGAATAAATCCAGCCAAAAGCTTCACTTATTGTTAATCTTCATGCAGCTTATTTGCTTTATTGTTAAATGTACTTCCAACATTCTCAGCTCTGCTAAAACCTAAAATACAATTGCAAAAAGTCCATTAGTTATGTACTATCAATGGACTGTTAGTGAAGTAAGTTTGTTTGTTGTTATCTCAAGATATTATATTGCCTACAGTTCAAAGACTGCACTATCATAAAGTACTACACACAAAACACTACATCCTCTGTTATTTATCGATATCAATGTCAATTGTGGGAAGAAACTATGCACAAAAACATTGCGACTAACAGTATACTTGAGGCATTGTTACAGTGAGTCTGTCGCAAGACACTGGAGGAGCTGGAACAATTGCATTGCGAAAGCCCATTAGATGGGATGCTACGAAGGCCAGTATCCAGTCTGGAGCAGGCCACAGTTCACTTGGCAGCACACAAAATTTAGAAAGCAGCGGAGAGTCGCGTGCTCAAAGGCGAATCGACGACAATGCGAAAGGCGCGAGATCAGAGAGAGAGAGAGAGAGAGAGAGAGAGATGGAGACACAGAGAGGAGAGAAAAGAGAGAGAGAGAGAGGAAAAAAAAGTGAGAGGCGGGCGGCGGAGAGAAACGCGCGGAAAAAAAAGGAGAGCCAGGCGCCGCGGAGCGTCTCGCTGAGTGCAGCGCGAGGTGCGTCCGGGGCGTAAGTGGTGTTTGTTACCTTCAGCAGTCCCGCGGAGGTTGCGACACATAACCTCCCGGCGACGACGTGCCCGAGCCTCCGGCGTCCTCGCGCATCCTACACACCGGTGCACCGCCTCCGCTCGGCCTCGCGCTCACTTTCGCAACGGTAACCCACAGCAGCAGCGCGGCGGCCGTACAGTGCGCACACACACACGTATCCCCGCGATGCAGATCGGCTCCGCGCGAGAGATAAAGTCGCGTTACGCAAGCGCGACGCACCCGACGTACACTCCGCACCTGTACGGACGCTGGTGCGTGCCAGCGCGCACTGAGCCCGCGAGCGATGCGGCGCGCGCTCGCCGCGAGGAAATAAGGCGAGCGAGCGCCCCGCAAGGGGGAGGGGAGAGACGCTCCCCGGGCGTTTATTTGGTCGCGAAACTCAAGCGGCGCTCGCTCAGGTGTATACGCGCGAGGTGTAGACCCTGGAGCGACGCGCGGCACCGGAAGTGATTCGCGAGCCGTTTCCTGCGCCGCGAGCCGAGGATTATACTGGCAGGTAGGCGCGCGAGAGCTGCGCGATACGCAGCGATAGTCCCCCTCGCGCGCTACCAGACACTTTCGACTTCCTTCGGGGAATGCGCTGTCGCTTTCGAGAGCCGCGCTCCGAGGTGTTTGACGAAATTTTTTCGGCGCTTTGCGCCGCGCGCGGCATGACGCATTTGCGCGATCGAACGAAGCTCCTTTATAGGGATTTAATCAATTACTCAATGCTCGCGGTTATCCTGAGTGATTGATAACTAATCTCAAGTCCTCGATGGTCGTTGCCGTTATCTTCGACATTCTTTGAAGTATTCATTTTTGTACTTTCAATAGGCTGTTCAGTTCGATGAGGTGATTAACATTTTTATAGTTTTTTTGGGAATCGCATAAATCATTTCTCAATTGTTGTGATACTTTCTTATCTGCCTACTCGGTTATAATTGATTCCGATCTAGGCACTTTCGAGTTTCGCTCTTTAATTAAAGAAAAAACGTAAAATTTTAGTTTTTTACATATTTTACAATGCAGTAGGTAAGTTACATCCTTGAAAATCATTGATCGATTAAAACAGATTTGAATCTTTACGTGCGATAGATCCAATTAAATTTTCGATAATATTTTCGATAAATATGGGTGGTATAGTATACATTGGGCTGTAGAGATTGAAAATAATTATATAGAACTGCCTAGATCCGGATCGATTAGATTGCCAAATCTAAGATAAAAAAAATTGATATAAAAAACAAGTATTTTCCATGTATTTTCCTACATATGTTCCCAAAGTCATGTGTGCGATTAGCGAAGAGGCAACGCTGTTTTACTTTTTACCTTGATCGATTACCACTCGTTAATTAATCAAACGCTAGTTATTCTTGGTAATAAGAATCTTACGACAGCTTATCTTAAATAAAGAAAATACTCATTCAATAACTAGCTCCTATTTCTTTATTCAACATCACTTTTGTCTTTTTATGAGTCAAATTTTTTCACAAATAATTTAGTGACTTTTTTTTTAAATTAGTATAATTCATCATGAAATAAATGTTATTAAATAAATTACCCTTCTTTCTTTCACCATCACTTTTTGTTTCTCCGTGAGCCAAGCCCGGAAGAGTCATCATCAAATATTTTTCTAGAAAAATGTCGTTATGATTGAGAGACAAACATAGTTTTGAAATAAGTTTGAAAATTTGTTGACGTTTGTAGCTAATTATTGTATTAATTTTACACTTATCGTAAATTAATTGAAAGATATATCTAGATTTTCTTGTGAATCATTGAATTTCCTTGAATTCATCGTTTAGGAAATGAACTGCGTTACTTCATAGATTTTGACACAACAGCAAGTGTCGCATTGTTGAGATAATTTCGATGGCCAGTTATAATGTGATAGCAATATATTTATGTCATTAGCATTTCCATTTAAAATCGATAAGACCGTTGTGACTAATACTTTTCATGTATAAACAGTAATAAAATCACAAGCATATAAATATTGTTGTCTATTAATTTTCTTTTTTTCTGAGCAAGAAACATCAATTCATTGTTTACGACAACAACATTTTTTTTGTGATAAAATTTTAAGCATGTAAAGAAATGTGAAATGTGTACATCAACCAGAGATTACAACATGTACATGTATTCCTTTCTTTTTTTAATTTCTTGGTTTCTCGGAATAAAATTTAAATAAATTAAGTGAACCAAGACCAAAATACCCGTTTATTTTACACTTTCATTTTTCCTGCTTCCAGCGGCATTACGTTTTAATTGATTCTCTAATTTTAGCTATCGAAATAAAGTAAAAAAATTCTTTTTTTTGCACCTCCACGAGAATTTTTCCCATACCTTCTTAGTCGGACTCGCGACACTGGATACACACTCGTTATTCAACAAAACAGGTTGGCAAAATATTTATGCGCTTTGGATATCGCATTTTAGCATTCAAATTGAATTTTTCTGGATTTCAGTTATTTAGCGCAGTATCTCAAGTGTAAAGTAGAGCGAGATTTACCAAGGTTGTGTCTGCAACGATGCATAGTAATCTATTACACGAATATGGAAATTCGTATTACCGATATATAGTTGCGCAACCGAATGCCACCTGAATACCGTATAAAACACACCGCGCCGCGCCGATACATGCGTACACGTATTTATCAAAATTACCGAGTAAAAAAAAAAAAAAAATTCGTTTCCAAATTCACGTAAGCGCGAGCAGCGATTTAAACCGTCGACGTCAATCCACGATTAATCCGTCACACGGCGCTCGCCAATCTCCACTTTCGATTCGCGCTCCGAAAAACATCCTACCGCGCCGCCCGCTTATCGCGCAATATCTCATTCACGCGTTTATCAAGCGCGAAAATGGAAAATCGGGCCGCACAATCCACCGGCTGTTCCGCTGTCCGATTGTCGAGGCTGAAAATAGCCGTTGGGTAACGAACGATCCGTTGCGCAAGCGAGCCGCGCGTCGACTCCTTTCGGCGCGGAGAAAAAAAAAAGCGAGAGAGAGAGAGAGAGACAGAAGGAGGAAAGTGCGCCCTTTCTCGGTGAAGGGAGGCTTTCGATTTTTCAATGATAAAAGGGGCGCTGAAATATCGACAAGCAGGGCGGTCGCTGCGCGCTCTTGGGATGTTGCACGAAAAATAAAATCAAATTTTATTAACCACGTCTAACAGAATATCGAAAAATATTCGACACGTACTTTTTCTTTTTTCAATTTAACGCTTATTAACTACGATGTAGCGATTTGAAAAGTCGCGGTGACGTCACGATTGTACAGTATATAGACATACTACGCCGTTGTGACGTCACGTTTGTCGTAAATTTTAACTTGCCATATCTTCTTTTATAAAGTGTTAAATTGAAAAATGAAAAAATTACTCGTCGATTGTATTTCGATATTCCATCTGACGGATGTAATGGAATTTTTCATGCAAAATCCCAATTGGGACACTTACCTTGCGGACGCGCCGCTCGGGCGAGCCGCGCAGCGAGCAAAGGACGGCGAACGCCGGAGAACCTGTTGCGCCTCGGCGAGAGACTCCGCGCGGGAGAATATCGCGCGGAATGCGCGAAGGAGAAGGAAAATCTCTTCCCGCGCGCTTCTCTGTGCGCGCGTGTGTGTATTACGTACAACCGGAACATTTCGGTGTGTAGGCTTAAGCTGGGCTGCGGTTGTCTTTGTCAATTCTTTTTATTCCTTTGCATATTCTGGGTTATTGGAGAATAACTGTATACTATTTTTTTTTAAATTGGGCGAGCACGTAGATATACTTAAATGTTTACTTAAGAAAATGTTACTTAGATGTTTAAGTTTCTAAAAATTGTTTTAGCTCTGGATATGTGCGATTGTCTGTGCGTTATGTTTATTAATAAATGCACATGTTATATATCGTGCGATTAATGCCGACCATCACCAATATTATTTTCGATTTTTGCCATTTGTAGCCTTACGCTAAATGTACGTATAATATGTACATCTATCAAAGCTAAATTATGCTTCACAGTTCGGAACCTTTGATGATAGTTAATATTTCAATTCTACCAAAACACCGAAGATTTGTCGCTTATCTTTTTTTCGTGGGGAAAATTAATTTTGGAGCTCTGCTCTCAATTTTTAAACCAAACATGAATAATAAACCCAATAAACACTATTATTATATTAATGTCAGATCTCAAAGTATATAACTAACTCTTCTGTGTTTCCGGAAACGGCCTCTAATTATAACATTTTTTAGTCATCTGTTACCGACCACCAAATTGTATCCCGGATATTAATATCGATATACAACCGGTTTACGATAAATCATTAGTTGTTCATTTATCGCAATTAAATTTTAATGATTTATAATGTAATTTAATTTGCAAAATTCATTATCGGTTATCGAAATCGAAACAGTATTCGATACATGCATGGGGTTTCTAATTAAAGGTACATTTTGCAGAACGTTTTAAGGTATATTTTACATTTTAATTCATTTTCTCTATATAAACTTACAGAATTTTTTGTAAGGTTCATTTATAAATAAATAAATAATCCAATCTTACATAAATAGTTGTCTATACTACATCTCCTGTACCTCTACCTTCCTCTATCGCTAATTCGTTGTTTCAGGGTTACCCGCGTGTTAATAAACCATACAAATTTGATAATTCCGTTAATACGTTTTGATTCCAGCAAAAAGCCACAAAAATCGAGAACATACAAATTGTTTCTTCAAATTTTCCCACGTCCCGTAATGAAAATGTTTATAGACGTATCGTACCTCCGTATTTACAACATAATCGAGAAATCCTGTAGCCCAAAAATCCAACAAATCCATTCAAACCACAGCTACCAGTTCGCTAAAAAAATCTCCGCTCAGATTTGCGCCTGCGCTACTGGTTTAGCGTGCAGGCCACCTCTTTCGCGGCTAAAGCATATCGCGGAGGTGAGCCTCGACACCTGCATGCGCGCGGGGCTGCTCAATGAAATTTCAGGGCCGAGGCCTGCGCGAGCCTATCTCTCTCGGCGATCGGCGCCCGCGATAATGAGCTGCCCGCGCGCGCGCAAAAGCGAGCGTGACGCCGACGAAGCACCGGTTCTACACCATGTTTGGATCGCTGGCCATCGATTCGATTTTTTTCTCTCTTTTCACTTCGACTCGCGCCGCGGCCGCGCGTGACGTGACGCACTCATTGATCCCGACGTAGGCAGGCGCGCGTATATATTGGTATCGGTATCCCAAGAACGAGCCGAGTTCCGTTCGATTTCCTGCGGCGTGTGTGTACGTACGACTCGAACGGGCTGTGGCTCCTCTTTTTCGAGGAGGTTTTATTCGCCACGGGAGTATGAGTAATGGGTGGCTTCGTTTCGCGAGGAACTCGATTCCTTTTTTTTATTTCTTTTAATGAGCGTGGTTCGATAGATTTTTTCGGAGATTGCGAGTAGAAACTCGCGGCGAAGGATTGTTTGGAAAGTTCCATTTTCACTATTTCGGATGGATTTTGTAATGGAGTACTGAAATTTATTTTTTTTTTTTTTTAATTGAGTGCGCAAACTCGACTTTCCAAGCGTTTTTTTTTTCGTTCACAAAGCAACTGATTCCATCATTTTTATCGGCCAGTGCGCATAAGGCACTGATGATCATCGGCTTGTCGGACTTGTATCGATACATTATTGTTTTACTTTTTTTTTAAATGTACATATTATTTTTGTCTTTGAATCATTTTAATCCTTCTTATTTATGTAAATTTATAGTAAATTACACTTTATAATAAAGTTAAATGAAATCTATACCTAAAAAATTAATTTTTATAAACTTTGTGCAATTTTTTTACTGTAAGTATGTATAATCTCAGAAGATTAAAACGTATAAAATGAGCAAATAAAATTCAATTATATTTGATCTGATAATATATAATAGTGCGATGGAATTTATAACAGGGGATTGTAATACATAAAAGATGAAGGCATCTTATCGTAAAACGTTCATTTAAACTGTGGATTCTCGATCATAATATTCTGGTCATATTCTACAGTTATAATACGTGATAAATTTATTAAATTCCCACAAATTATTCTTTTGCGTGACTTTTTTGCTAATATAAATGATATTCTATAAAAACTTTTTTATCAGTTCATTTAGGGTTATTATAAAATTATATTTCATACAATTTTATAAGTTTAGTCTTTAGAGAAAAATAAAAAATCTGTTTTATCAACATATTGTAACATATTTGTCTGGTCGATAAAACAGAATTTTCATTATTTAATCTATAAATAATTTAAATTTTTTTGAAGACAGCCCAATATTATTTTAGATGAGAATGAAATATTAAAAAATGAGATCAGAATCTTTGAAAATCAATTGTTTTATACATTTATTTTACAATTTGCATTTTATTTAACAATTGTTTTAAAATAATTTTTATATTTTACTACTATCTTTGTATTGTTCATTTTAACAATATTATATAACGCTCACATCATTGGGTCAAAAGTTGTTACCTACTAATTAATGCTGAATTATTATATATTGACCATATTTTATATATGTGCAAAGTTAATTTTATTATGATTAAAAATATATCTCTTTTACATTATTATTAATAATTAATCAATATATATTTTTTCTGATTGTTTATATAACTTTACATAATAGAACTGTAATCATCCAAAAAATTTCAAACGTGTGCTTTGACGTAAAATAATAAAATACATATGTAAATAAATTTGCTACGGCTTATAACTGGCGCTTCTTTTTAATGAAAAAAAAGCAAATTTTTTTCAAAATAAACGGTCAGCACCATAAAATGTAAAGTAAATATATATGTATAGTTTTATTAATCCATCTGTGGTATAGACTTAAATTTAACATCACATTGAGCAGATGTACAGTAAATTTAGGAACAATAAACTCGCAGAAAAATCCATTTAACTACAGGTGTAATCGTTGATGAATACAGCAATGATTAATCCGGTTTAACGTCACCTAAAAAACTCCGCGCGCGCCCACGATCGCCAGGAACTCGCGCAGCTGCCCCTCGCGCGGCCTCTCTTTGCTCCGGCGCTCCGGGAGTCTCGGGCTCTCTCTCTCTCTCTCTCTCTCTCTCTCTCTCTCTCTCTCTCTCTCTCTCTCTTTCTCTTTCTTTCTTCGTCTGTCTCATTCTCTCTCTCTCTCTTTCTCTCTCTCTCTCTCTCTCTGCTCTCGTACTTTTAGTCACGAAAAAAAAGACATAAGGGGGGTGAAAAACAAAGGTGAAATAAGTACTCGTTGAACGCGGCTCGCACGTGTTTATCGTCAGAGTCACAAATACTGTCGTGGAAAGAATAAGCGCCTCGGCAGTGGCAAACGTCCTCCGGCCTCGCGCGTTTTACTTATTTATTTATCTTATTTTTTGTTTGACCGACGTGTGTTTGAATGTCGCGCGGGGCGGATTCATCGACGAATTCGAGGACGACGGTGCGAGGAGCTCACTGCTGGGGCGGCTTGCACTGTTTGCAGTTCTCCATCTTCTCGTCGAACTCCTCGATCTGCAGGGTCATCTCGAAGAAGCTGTACTTGTCGTGGATGTTGCGCGTCGCCGTGCGGAGTACCGTTTGCGGGCTCACTCCTGGTCCTGAAAAATTTATTTTTAGATTAGATTGTGGAATAATTAGTTTTATTTCTTTTTTATTTTATTTTTTTCAGTAATAATGACAATGCGTAATATAAACTGATTAAAAATATTTGTTTAAATCAGAATTTTATGAAAACGTTCTGTTAATATATGATGATTGTATTATTTAATTACTTAAAAGTACATTTTTACTTTTTAGACCATTTCGGTATAATTTATATTTATAGAACATTAATAAATTTAAAAGTAGATTTTATAATTTAATTACTTTACATTAAATTTCTAATATTATTTATATTTGGTATTGTTATATGTACCATGATGACCTATAACTGTCTAACTAGTATTGAAAGGTTAACGGTAATCATTACAGTTAAACCGTGTATTCAAATCTAAAGCCTTTATAATGAGCTATGCTAAATTCCATTCTACTTCAAGTATTTTTTTATGAAAATACCTATATATACTTTTTTTTTAAATAATCTACTTATTATTATCCTTCTGTTGTATAACGTATGATAATTTAAGAACTAATGTACATCGAAAGGATCCGAACTTTATAAAAGAAATTAAAAACCAAGAAAAGTGTTCATACGATTGAGACCCAAAAAGTTTTAAAATAAATATTTTAATGATGAAAAGGCTAAATAATTCATTCAATCGTGGGAATCTTTTCTAACCATGCTTCGATCAATACAATGCGTAATACAGCTGAGTTTTATTTTTAAGCAATTTTGTATATCGACTAACTGATGAAGAATGTTAGGTGCTGTGGATGAATGCGAAGTAAAGTATAATTGTTAAATATTAAAAGAACAATGAAATCGTTTTTTTCGAGTGATGAAATAAAACAAGCTCTATACTATACTCATTCAGCGTCTTCCAAATTTTCCATTCACAGTACAATCGAGTAAGAATTAAGATTCTTATAAGTTTTGTCAATGATTTATTATTGAAGAATAGTATATTCTATCTTTGCAACCGAAAATTTTCGTTTTTAATTCTTTTTTCTAGTTTATATAAAGTCCTCGTTTTGAATTTCTATCGACCCATACATTATCAGATGTTATTTTATTATTTAAAAGGCAATTGTTTTCTTTAAAAAAATCACCTTTAAATTCTTTACTTTTACAAATATTGCATTAATGTTTTTTTGAAGAATAATGCAGTCAATTGCATATACTGTTCACTACATATCTACATGAATTACAGCTTATTATACGATTAACAAAAGCAAACCAAATTACTTCTTTTATTACTATGACACTGAATCTTGTGACAGCAAATGTAAAACAATTTATTTCATGGATATCGAAAATTTGCATTATTATAATAATAATAAAAGCTTACTTATGGCAATATGAGCTGAGAGAGCAGTTTTGTCCAGAGACAGCGCCCAGATTCTCAAATTGTGAACCTTGACGACTCCGTCGATCTGCATGAACGTACTTTCCACTTGCGAGTAGTCGAATCCTTTGGGAATGCCCTCCATGAGGACATTCATTACGTCCTTGATGATCGCGACGGTAGTGAGTACGACCAGGATCGAGAACAGGAAAGTGCAGATCGGGTCCACTATGCTCCACGTTGGCTGAAAATTGTCGTTATAACAATAATTATAATTGCAACTCGTTGATTGTTGCTCTTATGTATTTAACACTGAATCGAACAATGGTTTCCGTTATTATTCCGCGGGCATTATGTGCTATAATTGGAACTTCGAAGAATTTCTTTTCTAGTTAAATAATGAGCGCCGAAGTTTTTATGTAAGCGCAATAGAAGACACAATTATAATGCGGAATTTTAAGTAAACAAATTTCTCGACTGACTGGAAATTTCATAAGGCGAAAACCGTACGAATTCAATTATTATCGAAAATTTAGAGAAATTGAAGGTCGAAGCAGATTCATCTGAAATAAACCGATAATTGAATTTCCTATACTTGTATCTGTGTCTCATTTATTCACGAGTATTCGTTAATTAATTTAAATTGCTCTTGTTTTTAAGTTTGAT
>JAXIUT010000048.1:15094325-15127518 GCA_035586675.1 Eurytoma californica | reverse complement strand
CTATACTTGTATCTGTGTCTCATTTATTCACGAGTATTCGTTAATTAATTTAAATTGCTCTTGTTTTTAAGTTTGATAGATTCAAAATACAAATTCCAGTAATATTCGTTATTATAGAGATAAAAAATTTATGATTTCATTCAACTACGTATGTGTAAACTTCTTTTATCAAAAAAGTGCATAATCAAGTAAGTACACTCCTATAATGGTAATGCGTTGAAAAAACATCATCTAGTTAAGCTCTTGTATGACTATGCAAAATATCTAAAGACTAATGGCAAAAATGGCAGAAAGGATCTCTTACGTAGAAACAAACACTTAATTTATCGGCGTATATAATGCACTTATTGTGTGCGATACAAATTCATTGTTTTCAACGAAAATTGCCGAAGAACTAATTGCCAAATTAGTGCTGTATCCGTTGGTATTTGCATAATGCATGCTGCTTTGTTGCGTTTGATAACTATAATATGTGTACACAAATTTCTCACTTAATATAACTTTTTCTCACTTAATGGAACCAGTATTTTAACCGCGATTTTATATATCACTTTAGCACAACAATTATCCATAATTTGTATTAAAGATAATTATTCCCATTCATATTATCTATTAAAGTAAATGCTAATAAAATTCATTTACTACTTTATAACTGTTCGATCGTTTAAAAAGACATTGTAAAGCGATATTTTACAATTTCTTGCATCGTCATTAAAAGTAATTTATACATTACAGCATAAACATCGAATTAATTTAATGACGCCTATAATCACGTATCGTATATAGGTACGTAAATTTTATTCATTATCAAGTACAATTCTTGCCAAAAAAATCTCAGTAATTTACAGCTATAATTGAAATATAAAAGTCATTTTCTAATAATTAATTTGTGGATTTTTACCATCAGATAAAGCTTTTTCTTACAAAAACTAATTTGCAAATGTAGCATATGCAATATTTAATCCTGGTCTAAATTTATTGCACATTAATTTATTTCGAAATGAATTAGAATCCTTGAAATTTTATTTTTAATCAAATTACAATTTAATTCAAACAAATTTTTATTTACTATATAGTAGAAATCCGTTTTTATCATCTTTTTATCAGCACAGGCGTCCAACATTCCTCCTAAAAAAAAACCTGAAATGCGAATTAAGGCTTACCTTGAAGTAGATAACGAGCGCGGCGATGAATACCCCGGTGCTCTGGATGAAGTCGCCGAGGACGTGGACGAAGGCTGCCCTGACGTTGATGTTCCTGTCGGGGCCCTGCTTGGCGACGACGTGCGCCGCGCCGCCTTCCGCGACCTCGACCTTGTCGCCCTTGCCGGCCTCGTGCTTGTGGTCGTGGTCGTGGTCGTGGTCGTGGCCATGGCTGTGCCCGTGACCGTGGCCATGCTGGTGCAGCGTCAGGCCCATTCTAAGGTGCGAGTACACAAGTTAGATGCGGAGACGAGGACGTCGGGCGATCATTTTTTTTTTTAGGAGGAAAAAGGAGTCTGCGGTTGGGGTGCGGGGGAAAAACGCAGTCAAAAAGCGCCGGACGGAAAATGGAGTTTTTGCGGTTTTTTTTATAGCTAGGGAAACTTTTTGCAGGAAAAGTTAAGTGTGCGATGTCTAAAATATGTAGCTTGGTTTTCCTTAGTTTATTAGTGTGTGTCTTATGTAGGAATAGTTGCTTGACTAACTCATTTACTTAAATTCAAATTTTCATTTTATTTGAGATCAAGTGGAATTTTAGAATTTGTCAAGAGAAAAAGATTTATTTTTGGATTGTGATTTGATTAGAAAGTCACTCATCGATCGTCCTTTTTATATTTACTTAATTAAATTGAATAAAAATAATTTTTTTAGATTTTACTTCGATGTTTAATTTTAGAAAATGTCGTTAATATGTTATAGCAGCGTGAAATAATTTATTATTTCTTGAGGAAGTCGTTAAGATAAAAAATGTACTTTAAAAGATACTTACACTAGATTCACAGCCACTCCGACCGCCGATGTTATCAGCATAACAGAGGCATCAAGTTCGAAATCCTTGTTAATTATACGTTCAACCGCAAGGAAAAATAGCACTCCTGTGACTACCCATATCAATAATACGGACGTTAGTGCACCAATCACCTGAAACGCATCATTTGTTCTTAATCCAAATGTTATGTTAACTTGTGTTCAAATTTTTAAAATTAAAAACTTTTCTTTATTTTAATTTAATACTTAATTTTAATACAAATACAAGTTGACATCGGAAATTTTTAAATTTTAATTGGAATGTAAAAGGACTCATAAAAATTGAATATGAAGTATTTTTGATTCGATTATTTTGATATATTTATAACTCCGTTTCTTACCTCAGCTCGGTACCAACCGAATGGCATTTTCTTCGTCGCAGGCCTATTTGCAACCCATATAGAGAATAACGATATCATGAATGACGCGAAGTCTGTGAGTAGATGGGCTGCATCTGTGGCAATCGCCAAACTGTTCGACATCACTCCACCTTAAATTTTCAGTGATAATTATAAAAGTGAACAAAGTTATTATCGAAAAAATAGGAGAAAAGGAAACTTACCAACTATTTCCATTATCATAAATATTACACATAATATACTAGCTATGATCAACTTTTTTCGAGCTTTCTTGTCAATCTCCTCGTTTCTTTCCCGGTGGCAGTGATCCTCATCTATAAAAAAAGTAGTTTTTTAATAATTCACTCTCTCTATCTCCGATAAAATGTTGAATAGAATATAAATACTATTAACTTATTAAGACTAATTAATACTGTAATATGTCTATTATTGTTTACACAGTATTTTTTATAAAGAGCTTTTTACAAAAAAAGTGATCATATTTAAACTATTTTTCACCTGTTTATTACTATAAAAATAAGGCATTTCGCGAAGTGATGGGCGAAAGATTCTTTAAAAATGGTCACTTTTTACCATTTTTAAGGGTACCTCACCAAATGAAATATTGGTGAGGTAAATTTAAATAATTAATATATTTAAAAACAATTATATTCTAACAATAGTGTGCAAATTAATTATTTCTTTAGTCTTTTAAAAATTATTTCGGCGTATTCCCCGAAACTCTTTTCAACATATTGACCGTGTGTTTTCCTTTCGAAGAAGTAATGCATGTTATTTTTAAAGTTGTAAAATATTGCAACCGTAAAAATGGAGTGTAAATTACGATTCTAAATTCTTGTCCTCTTCTTGAGAACAACAAGTACAATTTTAGAGAACACAATGCATTGAATACGGTATTTTGTATCTTTACTTGTTTTTGTCGTTTTTACGATCAAAATCCAATTAAGAAATCAGAAATATGTTTCTGAATGCACAATACATTCTTTTTGCGTATATGTGCAGTCAGCAACTCAGTAGCACCCTCACTACGGGGGAGTAACACATTGACACACATACAGGAAATATAACCTTAAAAGTCCTTTTCATGTTTTTCCAGAGTCCAGATTTTCTGCTGACAGCGAATACCACTACACCCGTAAACCGACACGGAACGAACGCTGCAGTCCTATCGCTAAAAGGTTAGGATCAAATTGGATGCGAAAGGTCAATTTAAACGTTTAAATTCCAGCGGGAGGGGCGGTCGGGCCAATGGGGTGCCACGGCTGGTCCTCGCCTGTCCATTCAGCGGTTGTGGCCTCGTAGCACCCGAGGCTTGTGCGCATCCGGCCTCGCTCCGTGCAGCACGCGTCTTGTGGGGGCTCGTGCAGTTATTTGGCTCGGCTCGGATGCGCCGCACTCCCCGTGACAAGGACGCCCGGCGCCGGATCAATGCGCCAGACAAGAACGCGGCGACGCTAGGGTAGGTCGGCTGGTCGGACCGTTAATGCGTCGTGACGTGCGCTAGGGCAGTCGAGCGTTAAAGATCCCCCGAGGGTTGTGCAGCGCACACCGCTCCAGACGAGACGATAGGAGCAGGCTCGATTTAAAGGGAAAAGCGTCGGAGGAGTTCTTTCAACTTGGCGATGGTCGAGACGGTGCCGAGCGTCGAGGCGGAGTCGTCGGGGATGGCCAAGGAGGAGGAGCCCGTGCAGCCGCAGTGCTCGGCCGATTTGAACGACCAGCCTGCCACCGACGTGCAGCCTCCGGAGAAGATGGATCAGGACTTTCTGATGCCCCCGATCAATTATAAATACAAGGTGAGCGCAGTGAGAGTGGAATCAATGTCAATCTTAACGCTGTTTGGGGGAGTTACGTTGTTCATCGAATTTTAGGTTATCTTTAAATCTCCTCTTGTTGGTGATTTATTCAGAGTTTGTTGTTTTGATTGTGCATTTTTTTGTTTATTTTAGTTCGTGCAAAGGTGTATCAGGAGGCATAAGAAGAATAAAGTTGGTTCCGATAATTCAAGTGATGTGAGTTATAGACTTTTAAATTATTAATTGTTATTGAATAATGTTGTTTCAATTAAATGGTGTTATATTTAAATTACTTTAAACTTTCAATTCTTAAAGGATTCAAAAAAACATAAGAAATCACGGAGGCGTTCCAAGAAGAGAGTCAGTGTCGAAATTGCATCAGATAAAGTAAGCACATTTATTTCCTTATACCAATTTTTATTTGTATTTGTTGACGATTAATTATATTATATTATGTAAATTAATTATATGTAACAAATTTTATATAATATCCAGTATAATATATTCTATTATATAAGTTGTATAGTATTAAAAATTAGATTCAAAATTGATGAAAATTGTTCGAATCTGATGAAATATTTTATATGTTGCGTTCATTGCACTCAAGTAGTATTTATATATTTTTTTGTTTTAGAATATTGCAACTTTATTGAGATCAGAAGGCTTATTTGAATATATAAATAAGGGCATAAAAATACCATATGAATATGGGCGCTACGTGTCTCAAAAAACAGGTTTTAAATCTGTTGACGACCTTAACAGTTACATCTTAGCGCATAGGAAAAAATTTATTGTTTTAGTTGATAGAAAGGTAATTTGAATACTGTATTATTTAGCTATGAATTTATCATTGCCAAAAATTGAAAAATAATCTAAATGTAATCATTATTCTTTTAGGAAAAGCATTGTCAGACTGAAACTTATAAGTGTAACGGTTCCTTGCAACGATCTAATTCTGTTGATTTGAATTTGTATTTTACACATCATTATGGAGATACTCCTAAAAAATCAACTTAAGGTGCCACTGTATATAAGTAAGTAAACTTTAATAACTTTTTAGTACTTACTAATAGTTACTAAACAATATATCAACTACCATGTTAACGTTTACTTTTAAATCACAATAGGAAAGTTAACTTATTTTATCTCAATTTTATTTGAATCGCTTCAAGACATAAATTTTATACTGCACCTTGATTGAATATAGAACTTATTTATTATTATTTACTTTAGTTTAGTTTAATTTAATTTCTTTATATATTTTTTCAAAATAAATGAAAAAATGTTGATAAAAATAATTTTAAAAGAACTTACAATATGCTGGATTCTGTCTGCAATCGATAGGTGCGCAGTCTTCTCCGAGTCCTCCTTTGACGAGCGTACAACATCCTGAAAGTTTTCCGTGTACACAGAAAATGACTTTTTTCGACGCGAGGTCCTTGTCGTCCGTCTCATTGCTCGGCGGTATACTTGTCCCATAACCGAACGATGCCTTGTCATTGAAACTGAAATTTAAAGAATATTATTAGAATTTCATTCAAGTAAAGAAAAAGCAATTTCATAAGTCGAAGTAATGGTATTTCAAATATAAATTGACAATTTTTTTAATCAATTAATTGGGAATATTTGCATTGGATTGCATTTTTTAAATTAAATTAAGCACTTTCAAAGATTTGTAAAATATAAGACAAGCAATAAATTGTTTTAAATTGTTAATTATAAACTGCATTTGTAGTTTTTCCAATATTTTGCAATTTGAATTGTAATTTATTCTGGAACTTGTACATAAAATTTAATTAAAATTATCCGTAAGTCACATTTAAGAAAAATAATTAATTGCAATAATTATATTCAATTACTTTTAATAGCACATTTACAATACATATAAAGTTTGCTTCAATAAATATTAGATAAAAAAACTGTTAATTTTATGAAATTTCTATATTAAAAACTATTTTTAGTTATCATAAATACATCTAATTTTTACACCTAAAAAATGTCAGTGTCGAGAGGATTATTGCTTAGGTCATGAATTAATTTTATCGTATCGACATTTTTTTTATGAATAATAAAAAAACTGACGCAACTTGTTGTCTCCCAAGTCTCTTTGTCAAAACCGCGGGATTAGCTAACACCCAAAGCATATAATAGACAAAAATCGACGTCCGTTTTGTTTACAACTTCAAACGGTCGGCATCGTCGTGCTCATATGGCTAATCAGTTTTCAATGCCTATACAGCCGTGGATACTCGAATGAAGTACCAGCTAATTTCATCTGTCAATTATTAGCGCACGGCACGCGATTTCTCGTTATCACGTCCGCGCGCTGGCTCACGGAACACCGTGTGCAAAATCACGCATGATTCTGAACTTGATATTGTTTCTTCCTCATTTTTTTTTTACTTCACCCACGGTCTGTCAACAATGATGTCGTGCGCAAAAGTTGATAAAGGTACTAAGTATACTCTAGGTTGCACGTACGCCTCGCTTGTCGTTTGCTAAATTTATTGTGCGATAATCCGCACACGGCTTATCTGGTCAGGATGCCATTTCTTTCGAGGCTTTTTTTCGATTTTCCAGATCAAGTTTATCTAATTATCAATGATTCAATGCAGTATGTCAGGTAGCTTGGCATAATATGTGCGCCACTAAGTAGATTAGTGTTTTATGATTGGATTTGTTTTGACTGTAATTTTTATTCAAGATTATCACATTAACTTCAATACTCGCTTATTTAATCTTGCAATCAATTTAAAATAATCAATTTAAAAACTAATATCAATTCTTATCTACTAATTCACTTACAGAATTTAAAATATTAAAAATATTTTATAACCTAATAAACTTGTTTAAATTCAATCTGTAATAATGCTGACCAATGTATGTCGTAAACATTGTGATATTTAAAATTAAATATAAAACTTGAAAATATTTAGGCTGTTCTAAATGCTACAACTAATATCAATGAGATAATTAACATACTGTAATAAGTGCATCAAATTAGTTGAATAAGATTTATGTTTTGAAAAACTGTAGAAAAAATTGTTTTTACAATAAGAGAATCGAATCAGATGAACTGAAGTAACATTTGTGTGACGTCAGGCTAGTTTAAAATCACCTCACAACGTAAAATTGCACGTACACGGAACTAACAACCTTCGACCATTTTTAAAATTGTTATTTTTACAAGAAAGGAAAAACATGCTTGGCCCTATTGTTTTTCACCAAACTGAGCAATTTTTGTGCTTATGCAAAATTCTAATTATGAGAACTGTGCACTTCGACCAAACTAATTATCCATAAAATTATGTAATTTCAAAAAATTGAATTGGAAAATGTGTTCATTATTTTTATTAAATGATATGCAAGAAAATTAGTGCAGATTTTTTAGTGAGTAAAAACTATAGCGGACGAGATAAAATCGCGATTAGCAGTGGAAGGAAATTGTAATGGAATCAATTTGCTACATTAATCTCAGCTCATTGTTTGTTAGATATTTAAAATTGCTCGTTTTCTACGCGTGAATTGAATCATCTATTTTCAAGCCGTAAATTACCTATGCCTACTAGTTGGATTAGAACAATAAGTCACGCTTTGTACAATATGATTACGTTTTTTAGCGTCAAATTACTTCTCAAATATGAACTGTAACACTATGCAGTATTGAAATTAAAGACTTTTGCTGTAGATGATAAAAATATTCACAAACAAAAGATAGCGTATAAAAATAGCAAATAAGTATTTTACAGGTATGCGAAAACAAGATTCCATTAAGGAAATCTTATAAAAATAGAATAAAATTTTTCAAAAAGGCTTAAACGATTAAAACGTTATTATTACTATATTTTTTAAATTATAATTGCAGCTAAAATTGAGAACAATACTAAGGTGTGGACTGTCCACTTTATGGTTTAACTAATACGCAATTCAATTCAATTTTTGCTTCACCTAAAGAATTCCATTAGCGAGTTTATATTTATAATGGTACACTGGCAGAAACCTTAAATAATTTTAACTTAAAATCTAACCGTTTTATATTTGAAGACCTTTTTTAATCAACACAGTAACGATTTTCTATGGCTAATTAGTTCAATCGAGGAATGTTGCATAGTGATAAAATATGAAACAATAATAGGTACTCCGAACATTGAATTTTCAGTAAATATTTCTGTATTATTGTTATATTGGAAATCGTATTTATAAGATAAGAAAAAGTAACAATTGTAAAATTTAACTTGAGAATTTTATTTTCGTTAAAACTAACGAGCAAACAGCCGTGCTGGAAAATGTTCATAACTTTCTTACAAAATGAAAAAAATTGGATTCAACTCCGATATTCTTCATTCAAAAAGCATTTTTACAATAGATGCAAATTATTCTTTTTATCGAAGAAGTGAATTTCACTAGTTTAAAATTAATGTTTTGTTAAAGATTTATAAATATGCCTAGTTATTTAACTTAGTTAAATTTCACTCTTGAGGATATGACTCCCCTAGACTTTTAAGAATTACAAAAATATCTCTTTGACATTACACATGATTTAAGAAATGAATATTCCGTTTAATCCGTAAAACCAAAATGTATAATTGATTTAAGCCTTTAACGCCTGGTGTAAAGTTTAAATACCATTTCAAAAATTAATTTATTTCACGTTGTCAGTAAAGTTCTTTAATAATGTAAAATGATTATTTAATTACGTTAATTTGCAGTAAATTTCAATAGTATAAAATCTTTAAGAAACACTAAAATTGACAAGTACTTAATTTCGGCGTTAAACAGTTGAATCCACGTCGAAATACCCGACTGACCATCGAAACAACTACGAAGTAGTAACGTTCACTCGAGCCTCGTTAAAAAAAAAAAGAAAATACCGCGGCGCGCTAAAGCTCCCTGCGCGAGAGATCGCGACGCCCAGCCACCGACCGACCTGTCTTCTTTGAGCGCCAGGCTCCTGAGGGTGCCGCTCCTTGATCTCGGCCTGGTCTCCTCGTCGCTCGCCATCGTCACGTCCAAGAGCTCGTACTGGTGGGTTTGCCGGCGTCGGTGCTTGGCGGAGAGGCCGCGTGGACTGAGCCTGCTGCGGCCGCCCGGCGCGGCTCGATGCCTCGTCTGGATCAGCAGCACCAGCGGGGCCTCGCCGCCGCTCCTACGCGCGCGTAAGGCCATTGCGCGCACGCGACGCGACGCTTTTTTCTTTTTTTCACCGTCGCCGCAGCCGCACTTCGCTTCCGCGCGGCTCCTCGACGTTTCCTCTGTTTTTTCCCCCCCACGCCCCGAGAGCACTTTTTCACCTCGTCGACGGTTTTCGTGAATCGACGCCTGCACTGCCGGCTCGATTTTTCGGCCGGACCGCACTCGAGGACGCGGGGAGACGCGCGTTTTTTCGACGCTTCCTAAATCGGCTGCCGGCGGTCGGGCTGGCGATTAGATGTTAAATTATTAGGTTGTGTTTTGTTTGATCGATCTTATTTGCTTCTGGCGGTAGTTTATTAACATTTTTATAAACTTCGAATGAAATTGGCTTTGTTGATATACCGGTAATATGGCTTTTTTTGCATGACTTGTTATGTTTTTTATACGATTTCGATGCTTGAATTTTAATGCACGTACTAGAAGAAAAGTTTTACACTGTGCACACCCAGCACGGATGAATCGTCGCCTATTAGATATTATATTCTTATGAATAGTAGGTGACAGTTCACCCGTGCTGGGTGTACATGAACTTTATTATCTTTACCTTTCATTAAATTTAAGGCAAACGTAATAAAGTTCATGTTCACTGCAAAAATTTACTTCTAGTACACAAATGCACTTAAATTTATTTTTTTACAGTGCAAGTTAAAACGTATTCAACGCCATAGATGTGACATAACAAATTTAGTAGGAAATATATGAGTAATAAATTAAAACTAACTGTAACATATTCAGAATGTTAAAAGAAAATGTTTCTCTTTTGAGGATACCTCAAAAAGTAATTTAGAGTAAAAACTAAGAAATTAATGATTCATTTTACTCGAAAAGTAATTTTAAAAAAACTAAGAAATTGTTGATCAATTCAGATGCAAATAGTTTCTTTTGTTTAACTAATTTTCGTTCTTCAAGCTGTATTTAAAATAAGGTATAGTCTAAGTGCCAAGCAAATAGTTTATATTCACTCATGTTTGTTATTTAATTTACTCATTTTACAGTCCTTACAAATGTAAAGAAAATCTTTTAATTAATTGTCATAAAATCTATTTAAGTTTCACAGAAAATTGCACAAGAATGGTCATTATTAATAAAAAAACGAGTAAGAATGATGAGCTCAAAATTGTTTATTAGAATAATCTCTCTTTTTTGGTCAATGAACTTTTTTTAAATTAAGTAACTGTAGTAACATGTGATATTTTTTTATAGAAGGTGGTATTAACCAAGTAGATAAGAGTCATTTAAATAATTCAAAAAAGTAAAAAAAAAATGTCAGCAATTTTTTCTCTATTTTCATTTAATTCATTTATAATCAGCAGATAAGGAGTTTGGGTTATTTACAATTGTTAACGCTTTACTGTTGCCACTATTTTAATGTGAGTAAATCATTGAATTGAGTACTAGATTTATATATCTTCAAACCGCATCCTTTTATTTTTTTATATTTTTTCAATATGTAAAGAAATTTAAATACTTTTCACTTTCTATTCACAAGCAAGAAAACTATTTATAATTATACAGGTGTGTGTGTATATATGTAAATCAAGAAATGTTTAACA
This sequence comes from Eurytoma californica, assembly GCA_035586675.1. NCBI lineage: Eukaryota > Metazoa > Arthropoda > Insecta > Hymenoptera > Eurytomidae > Eurytoma > Eurytoma californica. Next base: position 15,116,608 of record JAXIUT010000048.1, on the reverse strand, counting down.
AGTACGATTTCTATATTATCTACTGTCGGGTGGTAAAGAATCTTGCTTTAAACTGTGGAGAGATTACCTACTTTCGCACGTGCAACAAATAAATCGTCGAGATAATTTTCCTCTATTTTATATTTTTTGTTCTAATAAATTAGTTATAACAGATAGCCTATTCATATCTACTATTCAGTTCATTCGTCGAAAAAGATGCTGCGAATTTGATTAATAGTATTAGGATTTTTCTTAGTATTTTTAAATACATAAATTATACATTTAAGCTCATACAATAAAAGAATATTTACGTCTTTTAGAATTTTGTTTTTCAAATTTTACGATAAATTTGCGCGTAAATTAAGTTCTAGTTGAAGATAAATAATAGTTTTACAAGATTTAACAAATTTTAAAATTAAAATATTGTACTACGGACAATTTTGAAATCGTATCGTAATATAATAGTGCTGAGATTATTGGAGTGCGCCAGTCACACTCCGTCATTTGCAATCTATGAAGCATGACAGTGTATTTATGCACCGTGAACTTACACCGATACAATGTACAAGCGTAAGCGTAACACTTACATTGTTAAATGTCATTAACGTCGTGGTATTCGTAAACTTTGCTTTCATTGAAAACTTTCACATTTCAATGGAGACGCGATGTTGTGGTACTGTCCTTGTCTACAGCGTGCATTTTCTAACTGCTAAGACACTGTTTTACACGGGATTATTTACAAAAATTTTACAGGATTTTTCTATTTCTTTTTTTTTAATTTATTGACATGAAATTGAAGTATTAAAAAAAAGTTATTTTATAAGGTACTAAGAAAATTTCGTTTTAATAATTTAATTAATTAGCAAACTGCCTATTTTAAAACATTTAATGAAAAAATATGTGAATGGCGGTTTTCTTTATTGTTTGAGATTTGAATAGGATTTAATTCTGATTTTCTTAACACTATTATTTCTTCCCAATTGCCTTCGTGTAATTATTTACAAAGTACTTTTTTGATATATTAATAATTTTAAAAAATTAATAAATTAAGAAAATATTATTTTTGTTCAATTTTTATTCAATGTCGAATAAACAAGGAAAGGTAATGTACGATACGATGATTTACTTCACAAAGAATTTGAAATAAATTACTCCCCACGTCATCGAGCAAACAATAAAATGTAAATGTACAAGGATAAAACAAATCTAAAAGTTCTTGTTTTCTTTACAATTTGTTAATTGAAAAATCATACAAATTTTTCCAATGAAGTTATAATTACTTTTTTAAACAGTGTAAACATGATTTAAAACTTCTTTTCGCGAGTAGCAATATTAATTAAATTTTTTTAGTGTCGCATGCACTCAGTTTCTTAATTAAATAATTTTATGCGGTATTTTCTCAAGATGTTTTAAATTTTCCTTGTAAGCAAACATTGCGAAGTTAATTCGCACACAATTGTTTACATGAATGACACGTAGTTTGCTTCTATGTCAGTAGCACGTTTGTCGAAAGGACTGGTGTGTTAACCAACCAAGTATCCGTTGGATATTTCCGTTACAACCGATGACACTATCTAACAAGGCACTTCCTGCATTATTATTTTGACTATTTTCTCCCAATCTTGGAGAGGAAATGGCAACTAAACGTTGATAAAATAGTTCATTTTAATTTAGAATTACTTGGTGAATATTTAAAAATGTACTTATTTAAAGATTTATAAAACCTTAAGAAGAGTTCTTCCACAGTTCTTTTAAAGTGAATTGTGCAGTTAATTAATCTAAAAATGAAGATTATAATTATGGCGCAACATACGTTGATTGAGTATTATTCTTTTTTTATACTGTGTTAAATTAAGATTACATATTAACCTTGCAATTTTTTTAAGAAGTATAGTTATACTTTGAATTAAATAGTAATTTAATTTATTATAAATCTTATAAAAGGTACTAATTCGATCACATGCACAAATTAAAAAAAAACAACGTTCACTTTTATTGTGTATTTTTTGTCACTAGCGCATATTTTTTAATTTATTTTTTCGCGTTCGGACAGTAATTATTACAGTTCTTTTGCAGCAGAGTTTTATCATATATCATAAATCAAATACGAAACTAAGGAAAAATTTTAAAAACCTGTTTCTATCACAGGAAATCGTTATATAATACTATTATTTTAAATGTTCGATTTAAAAATGCATGGATAAATTAAAAAAATATACATTATATTTTTGTATTGAGTTATAGATTATATACGGAATTATGGTATAAATAACTTTTTGTAAATAAAAGATAACATTTTAGACCGCGATGAAACATTAGCATTTTTTTTTTAAATTACCATTTACAATTTTAAATTTGTGTTAGGTAAAACAATTGCATTTGAACAATTATTGTTTTTTATAATAAACACCACGTGTGATAAATTTAGCCGAATGTCGGTTTTGTCTTGCGGATATCCTTTTGGTATTTTTCCTCCGACCACAAATACCAGTTTACGATCACTCGAAAAAAAAGCGTTGGGCGTTTCAATCACGAAACCGCACGAACTCCAGGAAAACATCCACGGTTCACGTAGATACTTATACACCAGTGCACGCCTCCGAAAAGCCATTAAAAGCCCGCGCCAGTCCTCATCAAATCACTATCCGCCAGAAGCAATCGATCGACCGGTCTTTTACTTTTAACTTTCACGTCGCCGATCATACCTACCGCGCTTAAGCCGAGCACAAAAAATAAGTACGCGCACACTCGCGCGGGGAAAACCGACTCGGACAATAGGTATTTCCGTGCGAGAGGATAAAAGAAAAAAAGGAAGGAAAGAAGGATCAGGCTCGGGAGGGCATGGCGCGTGGAGCAGCAGCCACGGTGCGTTCTCCAACGTCGGTGAATCCCGCGCGACTGGAGAACGCGACGCGCGGCTCGCCGCTTTCGTCCGTGAAAGTGCCCCGGCGCGCGGCGCGATCCGCGAGGACCGGACCCGACGCGTGTCCGAGGCGCGTCACCGGCCGACCTTACGGTACACGCCGCACTTGCCTTGGACGCGCCGACGCCAGTTGTGTATATCCTGCGGAGAGGCGTTTACGCGCTTTTCGCGCGACGATACGCTAACTTTGCAAGCGATGATACGCTAACTTCGCGCTGATTTGCGCGGGGGATTTCACGCGAACATCGTGGTTTGCGTTATAAATATTTTTTGTTCTGCGTTAGCGAGGGAAAAATATCGCGAAAGGTTTTTTTCAGTTTAATTTAGAAAGTCGTATTTTAACTATTCAAAGTTGGAAGAAGAGGAACGAGGCTTTGACCTTGTTTTTAGACTGTTTTTTGCACACGGAATGATGAGCTTACTGAGAGAATAATGGCTTTTACGCGAGGTTTTAACCAAATGTCAGGGTACACAATCTAGTTTTTTTTTATTGTTGTATGATTGCATACACATTTTCTTTGTGGATTTTTGTTTACATAATTGCTTTGTTTTTTTTTACATTTTTCATAACATTTTTTTTTTACTTGACAATTATTAATAATAAGTCACTAAATGTAAAGTAATTATAATTATTGTAAATTAAGACTGACGATGATGTTAATACATTTTTTTGCGGTTCCAAATAATTACTATTTATATCGCTTGATTTATTTTTTGAATTTTAATTTTAAATTATTTTATTTTGAAAAAAAGGATAGATGGTTGGGAATCGTGAATTATCAAACCTATTTACAATCCTTTACGTAGATGACAAACATGTTAATATATTTTCTTAAATTAATTTTGCATGCAAGGTATAAACGACGGCAACGTTCCTAACGCAAAATATGATCGATGTGTGTACAGGAATATAAATTGCTCGGTCTATCAAGGCAATTAATTATCTTTCGGATAAATGACCACTTGTCATTAGCAATCTATTACTAATAATTGTAGTAGCACGTGTTTACGCCTTATCACAACCATTGTTTGCAAGAAAAATTCGTATAGTTTACTGGGTATTCACAATACTAAAGGAAATTCAAGACTGCAAAAAAATGAAAAGAAAAAAATGTGATTTAGATTGCGTAGCAAACACAATACAGTGAATTGGATCAAGGCTGCAATTTTCATGTCATTACGCGTGAAGCTTTAATTGCTTCCCTTGCATCGGTGACTAAATATTCGTTTGATAGTCTGAAAGCTCATGATTCACATCATATTCACAAAACTAATCTTATTAGATATCTAAGATCGTAAACAATAACAAAATTAATTTAAACCAGAATAAGTTGAATATGGTTAGGTAGTAAAATTCTTAAAATTGTTACTCCAAGTATCAATTTTGGTACGTTTACTTTATTTAAGTAATTTAATCTATTTTAATACCCTAAATATTAATGCACGGTCATGGATATATTTCACAATGCAATAGGTAAAAGAGAAATTACTGAGTAGGTAAACACTGATGAAATTCTTGAACAAAAAAAGATACGCTGACAGTTACCGCAGGTACATATCTGTTATCAGTATTAAAGAGTCCGTTATACTTTATCTGGATTTACACAAAATATCTAAAATATTTACTACACAATACATTAAAACATGTGAATTTTAGTTTTCTATTTATAGATAACAGTAATCTATTATTATATAAATTAAAAATTTACATCGTGGTTTTGTTGGTATAATAATAGATTATATTCGTATAATAAATAAATACCGTATTTTGTCAGTATGCGATAATCAAAAATTTCACTTGTTACTTTTACATGGAATATTATTACCATATACCATGAGTATTATATTCACTAAAATAAATGAGAATATTACATTGTACGTACACATCACAATGCATCTATCTATTCGTTCACTACGGGTGAATGTAGTACGTAGTTTTGCAAATGGATTAACGATATCAGTTTTTTCATTGCAAACTGAAATGCCTTATCGAGTAATAAATATTTTTATGTACGATTCCGTTGCTTATCAGTTAACAAACATGATTCACATCGTTTATTTAATAAAATGTTATTTTTAACTTTAAATTTGTAGATGACGTTAAATAGCAACTACAAATCAAGTTTTCTAAACGCACAGCAATGAACACGAATGTCGCACTCATTAAAACATCAATCTTTTAAACACTGTTATCAGATCATGTACGTGCATTCACACAAGGCTTGTCAAACTGCATTATTTCGTCAGTTTCGCCGAATCGAAATAAATTGCAAATAATTGCACTAAGCAAGTCGCTTTGGCGCAGCGAAGCATTGCAGTCGGTACCGCCAGTCGCCACGTCGTTATCCCCGGTCGCCCGTGAAAAATTCGCGCGCAAAAAGAACCTCGTCCGCGCCTCTCGCAATCTTCGCGCGAGGGAAAATTATGCAGCTTAAAGGATATGAAAAAAAAAAACAGGCGACACTCACAGTTTGATCTTCTCCCCGTCCATGTCTGCCGTGTGACTGTCCGATCGGCGGCGCGGCCATAGGGCGACTTACGGCTCCTCGCCCTCGAGTCACGGCTCTCCCTCTTCGCCCGCGCTACAGATTACGCGCCGTTTGCACACGTCACTGCAGTTTAAATAAACAAGGGTCCGGCGAGGTCCCCACCCCGGAGATATAGCCGGTGCCACGGGGGGCGCGCGAGTAAGGCCCCTTCGCCTGCCCGCACAATCTTCGAGACGACTACTCCTCCCTGAATGTGTCTTTCTCTTTTTTTCCCCCCGATGAACGAACCTATCGGCCAGTCGGGCGTTGATAAGACAGCTCGTTGTGCGTTGCTTTTGTCGGTGTGATCGATTCTCGAATGGAATTGTTGCGAGTTTCGCGGTGGGACGCGGACGATTTGGGGAGGATCTCGGTTTAAAGTTAAAGATGCACGGACGTCTGGATTGATGTCTTTAAAATGACACTCTAGGTAAATCCCTTTGTTAAATTATCTATAGATTTTTAAACACTTACAGTGATGCTTGAGCCATTGTGTGTTTCTCTTTCTGCGATTTTTTCTCTTTCTGCGATGTGACAAAAATTAAAAAATTAAACCCAAATTTTATCTCACGTAGCAGTGAAAGTGTTAAAACTGTCTGTGGAGTTTAAAAAGGGAATATTATTTAAGTAAATGTCTTTTTTCTAAAATCATTTTTTTTTTAATATCACGAACGTAGACGTGAAAACAAATTTAATCAAACTTTAGAGTGGTCCACATGTATTTCGAATAGAGTAATTTTTTACTCTGACATTTTTAGAGCGTGCATGTAAAGACTGTGGTAATTTATTATAATTAAATCAAATTAAAGTTTCAAAATGATGCGATTTAAATTTTTTTATCGTAACTCTTAGACTTTAAAGTCTAAAACTAAATAAAATTAATGAATTAAATCGATTCTGTTACATGTAAAGAATGAAGAGACTTTTCTATTACTCCGATGTTATACAAACATTAAATTGATAGATATTAACTTTGTTACTAATGAAGCGAGGCAAATAAATTATATTACAATCTTAAGTTGTCCACGATAAAAGCGAATTATTTTCCGAATAAAATTATCGACTCTACAAGATAAATATATTTTTTTAGTAATTATAGCTTCCACTGGAATTCAATGAAAATGTTCATGTAATAGATCTCAGTGCGCACAATTAAATTGCGTAACCGGCAGAAATTGCAGGTTGCGAAGAAACGCGCAAAATTGTTCCGAATCTTTCTCGCGCGCGATTGCAAAGTAACTCTTCCTCAATCTTCAGTGAAAAAAAAAAAATTTCAAGTATGCAAACATTCGTGGTCGCTGGAAAAATCGTCGCGCGAAGATACGAGAAACTCGCGGCGATCACCTTGCTTATACGTGCGCGCGGACGGCGAGAGGTATACGTGGTGTGCAAAAGAAGCGATAGCGCACGAGGAGCGCAATAATCGGCGTTTTACCATTATTACGTGTCCCGCGGCCGCGGTACGTAATCGCGACGAATCTCGGGGAATGTATTTGTGACGTGCGCAGCGGCGAGATCATCTAAGAACTTCGATACGCCGCCCTCGTCCGTCCGCGACAGTCGGTGCTTTCGTCACTTACGGATGATTCATCGAGTTTCTGCGTGTTTTTTCAACGTTGTAACTTTTTTCCGCCCTTTTATTCGCTGATAACAATCCAGTCTTCGTGAATTTGTAGGATTTTTATTTAAATGTTCGATATTTGTGGTTTAGTACGCGTGTACTTTTGCTAAATAAGTGTGCTATTTCTTTTTCATTATCTCACAATGCAGAAATAGCTTATACTTAAGATTTTGGAAAGAAGCCGATACTGTGATGTAGCGATAATGGACATCGGAATGGTTGTAATAGAATTTTAAAACTAAACGTTACACATGGTAGTTGTAAAAAATTTAAATAATTATTGAAATATAATAAAATGTATTTATGAAGATTTTTAATATGAAAAATAAATAAGGAATAAATAATGTATTGGTGATATTTAATAATGAAATTTTTATGTTTCAGATGATATTGGAATTCACGGCCAATAAACTTCCGTGGAAAATGATAAAAGATATCTAAAGAGCGAAAGTGATCATGAATGACGAAAAGTACGTTGACCGAGCAGACAGTACGCCGCGTTTGTTATTTGATTTTCGGACAGAAGTTCCTTCTTATCTGCACTGGATCAAATTTATCTGACTATTTTATCGCAGCTTTTATTTGTTTACACATTTTATTTTTAAGTCTTAAAGCATCTGTTACTTAGAGAGGAAAAATAGTTGACTTAAGATTTATTTGTATATAACTTAGATTTGTCGAAAATTCCGATATTTCAAATAATATTCTCCGCTTATTTTTCGTATTTAATCATTATAAAATTCAATTTTTAATTGTAGATAGACTTTCACCTTATGAAGGAATACCTCGTAGCAAAGTATAATCGATAAAAATTATTTTTTACCAATAATAATACTGCCGTAAGTCTAACTAAAGTAAAAAAAAAATCAAAATAAGTATACTGTTTCGTATCAGAATATATGGACCAAAAATAAATTACACGAATCTTATTCATTATATAGTAATTATAGCTTAAAATGATTTTTTTTCAAACGTGTATATACTATAAAATTCATGGCAAAATGAAATCCATATATTTTAAGCCGTAAAAGTTGATAATGTCTTATTTTATTGTAAAAAAAGCTTTCGGTGCAGGTCACTGTTAATGAATATGATATCGTTAAATGGTCGTTCATATATTTTGATACCCAAAAATTTCTAACGAATATGATATCGATAATAGTCCTAAGTTAATTATAAGCGTAATCATTATGACAAACTGATTAGACCAAATAAGTAATCATAAACAATATACTTCACGTTTAAACTTTTTTATCCATTTAATTGTAGAACAAATAATAAATACGCATCTTTTTATTTAATTTTAGTGTTGCATATTATGGCACGTGTGATATATCGAATCTTACTTTTTGCAAGAAAAATAGTTCGTTATTGCAACAACTTCGATCGAAGTTTTTTAAAGTATTAATCAACTAAATAATGAATAATGCGCCATGTATTACACTCAAGACTTTTATGATGCTATAACTTTCAGACTTCCAAAAAGATTTGACTTCCTATTTTACTTTCTTATATTATTTAAAAAAAATTATGTAAGTAAGTTCTAGAAATAATTTAAGAAACATTTGAGTATAATTACTGATTTATGTTTGATTTTTGTACCTGTATTTCTTGATGAATAAAAGTTATTTTTACAGTAAAACATATTATAATTTTACTGATTTTTACAAATATAATGTAACATAGATATGTGTATACACATATTTATTTACATAATAATGTCTTTTATATTAATTTAAATTAATAATCTTTGGTGATATGATTTAATGAACAAAATTAATCAAAGTAAAATTTGAAATGTTGACCTTAGTGGAATAAATTATGTAATGAGACAAATGTTATCTTTCACGTATTAATTAATTGATTACAATCGAAAATTCTACAATTTAATTAAAACGCAACAATTTATGTACTGAAGAAGATTCATAGAATTGCACACAAATAATTATTGCAGCAATTAACAATTTTTGGCATGTGAGTGGTAAAAATGAAATCATTAATATAGAAAACCAGGTTAATGCTTGAGTTTAGAATACTCGGCCACTGGAACGACCGCAAGTCTTATGAGGCGATCAGTTTGAAAAAGTTTCGCGGAAGCAATTTTGATTTTTTCGACCTTCGGACAAGGTCTTTATTCGCTCCAGATATTTTAAATAAACTAGGAAAACTAAATTTTTTATAAGATTTGCAATGATTATTTTCTGAGAAATGTAAAAATAATAAATAATGAGAAACGAGATAAGCCTAATCGTAAGGATTCAACTGAGTGAAAAAAGTAAGAATACTATATTATTATCCAAAGTTCACTTTTTGTTTGTTATAGAAAACGTGAAACATACGACGGTTGTCTTGCAATTTTTATTATAATTGGCGTAATTTTATGCAGCATTTTTTTCCCTTAATATTCAATTTTTTTCGTTAATAATAATATGCAGAGACAAATATAACTAATAAAATGAAATTTGTATGGTAAAAAATATACACCTATTTACTATGTGACTATAGTCTAATATATAGATATATTTAAATTTTTAAAATAATTCTTGGAAAACAAAATTATGTTTTTAAATGTATTATTGTAATGTTTTAAATTAATAAATATGGATCTATTAATTATATATATCTTTAGACAATCACTATTAAATATGTAATTTATCATCCTGATTATCATCATATAGATAAGCATTCGAAGTACTTGCTATTTCGTAAAAATAAGAAAATTGCGATTTGATAAAATTTAAACTACTTAAAGTAAAGGTGAGTTAATTATTACCCAAGGCAAACAAGGCAAAAACCTTAAATAACATCTGCATGATATATTTTTTTAAGAGACTATTTAGAATAAGTATTGTATATTCAGAAATTAATAGGTATAATAGACCATTAATTTCTGGTCCATTAATTTCTTAATGTTATATTTGCCTACATTATAAAATGATATACTGATGAACTTAGTTCTTGATTTTTATGCATCTATTTCAATTAAAAACGCGCAATAAATTTCCGACTCGTGTTGATTATTATATGTAGAATTTTGTAGATTTTTAAAGAAAATCGAAGTCATGACTGGACAATTTTTTTTTACTAATACCTAAATGAATGTTGACAATCTACGTGAATTTCCTCTGCATGAACCTTATTACGCTTGGGAAACATCCACGTGGAGAAAAAATTTGAGGCCGATATGGTCCACGTGGATATTTCATGCGTAAATCTATGCAGTAGTTATAAATAGAGAATCGTGCACGCAAATCTGTATTCATGTAGATTTTGTATATTCGTATGGAAAATATATTCGGAATTTAATGTGAATTTTTATCAGAGTGAGAATCCTAAAATATTAAACCCATATAATTCCACTGTCAAGATCTTAAAAATTCCTTACACTTAAAATCCACAAAAATCACGACACAATGCCGATCTCAATTCAAGTATTAAAAATACTATTTCATTAACATCAATCTATTTTTCGCGCGCCTGTCAATATTCGGACATAACCCTGCAACTCGTCAATGAATAAAAGTAAACCCTAGCGCTCGAAAAAAAACCTCTTATTTAACAGTGATAATAATTAATTATCATTATAAAAATTACGTTTTCGCGAGTAATCAAAGACTTACTCAACGTTGCTAATGGTCTCCATTTCCTTCTCAGCCATCGCCGGTAGTCCCTGTAGAGTATTTTATTTTTAACGTGAAAATTTCTTACTATACGTGGACTGATATCCTCTCCTGGTCTCCCGTAACCGCGGGAAGCGATTTCGCGAGTCACGTATGCCGCGATCTTCGTAGAGCGCGAACAACAATCGAAATCAGCCGAGTGACGTTGACCCCCGATCGCGCTCTCATGTGGATGCGCGATTGTAATGCGCGCGCCTTTAATTTGATAACGTGACATTTAGATAGGGATGCTAAGTTTGCGGAAACGACGAAAGCCGACGATGACAAAACGAACGGATAATAGTTTACAGATGCACATAATTGCGTCGCGGGTATTGTATTTTTTTTTTAGTAGTAGTAATTAAGTATACAAGTCTTCGTTATCTATATAAAGAATGTTGCTATTTCCGATTTTTTTTTTGTTATGTAGTTTATTCTGTTCTCCATGAATAATTCTTCTTCGGCGTGTTTAGGCGCACTAGATTTTTCTGATATTTTGAAAATAGCTATAAGATTTATAAAACAAGGAATTATTTTCTTAACTATTTTTCAAATGAATACGTATTATAGAATTTAAAAAAATATTTCGGATTTTAATATTTCAAAACAATTGCAACGCTTATTTTCAAGTTATTTAATTTGTTAAGTATTAATTCTGATGTTTTTATTTTGTATCTTGTTTGATTTTGTACAGCAAAATATCAGTTGCATTTTATGCCAGATTTTATATATGGACTAGAAACTTGATTAGCGCGCGTTCCGCGCGCATGGATTATTTTTCTGCTGAACTCTGAAATTGGCTGCTTCTCTAACTCTATTCCTTTTCTTTTTCGTTCCTTTCCGTGGTATCAACCAATGAATTTTTTGATAACGCTCTGAATTGGCTCTACGTTCGATATATCGCCATCTCCCTTTTATATATGGAAACGCGTGAAAAATGAGTGAATCCACTGTTATCATCATAAACTTCGTGTTAAAGAGAGATTCAGTAAAACCAAGTGTCAACTCACAAATTAAAAATAAATGATACAAGACTAGAATCATTTCATTTTAATATCTAACAGTACCCATTCTGTGATTTATCATCATGCAATAAAATTGTAATAACTTTGCTTAGCAAATTTTACAAAATCTAGTTCAGATAAGTTGTATTATGATAAAACCGTTTTTTAATTGTGATAAAATGATAATTAGAAAATATTTATATTCTATGACTTATTTTAAATGATCCTTTTAAATATATTCATAATCTTAGTTACAATGGAAAAAAATAGTCTTATAATGTAAAAATTTTTTTCTTTTATTTCACTTTCTGGCCATATAAAATCACAATACATCTCACAACTTCGAAATTAATTACGACTTTTACCGATGCGGTAATAATAATCTTAGATCTATCATTATTTACGTTATTCGGCGCCACCTATTATTACTTAAATGAGTACTTTTTCCACTTGCCTTTGAACTACAGCGCTTTGTCTTATAAAAGTGTGTAAAATTAATTCAGATATTACAAAAATGGACTTTTTACATGATTTTGTTAAACAATTACAATCAAGGAATTTATAATTGTTTATAATTCTTCGTGTTTAGTAGAATCTTCTGATTGATCTTGAGATTCAATAGAATTATCTAATTCATGTTCTTGATGTGTAGTAACATCATCTAAATGTTGCGATGCAACGTGCTCTGCAAAGATTTTAATTTGTTTTGTAAATTCTTTTCTTAATGAATAAAGAAAACTATTTTTTAATCGAATTACCTTCTTCCTTTTCGGTTTGTCTTCTCTCATTTTCTATTTTCACTTGCAAGGCTTTGATTTCTTCGTCGTAACCAACCCATTCTGGTAAAATACGCATGGCCGCCTGCAGCTTTGCTTCTTTAGTCATTGGATTGTTACACTAAAATAAAAAAACAAATTTCAATAAATAATGTTTTTATATTTGAGATTATAAACTTTAATAAATATTGTTACGAACCAAGTCTATTGTTTTGGCATATTTCTTCGAACTATCATCACACCACGTCTCGCACCAAAGCCACTCCTGCGGCAACGTTTTGATAGCAACTTGATGAATCATGTTGTTTGGAAGGTCCTAAAATAATTAGATAAAAATTTAATTTAGAAACATTCGCAATGTTTAAATAAGTTTATCTAATGTAGTTAAACTTTACCTGGTCCAAATTAGATAAACTGTTTGGATCTTGACTTAAAGCTTGGTACTGCCCGCGTAGCCTGTCCCCAGCTGCAATGCGGCGGAACCTTTTGAGATCAACCACGTATAGAGCACTAATGTGGTAAGTACGTCCCTGCAAGTGATTTCTCCAATAGCCCTGCTTCCAAAATCTGAAACCATCCATTTCTCTCCTACTATCACAGAATGGAGTGTACGCGTACGGCGCACCACCGAGATCCATCGTCGCTAATTCTTTCAAGTCAGCTCGAACAACCTATTAAAAAAGTGATCGATATTAAATTATTCACAGCCATAAATTTCGATTATAAATTACCTGATGTATATTATAAATTATAAATTACCTGATCAGCGTCGACAAAGATAATTTTTTTCACGTCGAGCGGGAATAAGACATCCAGGAATAGAATCTTGTAGCCCCAAATTGTTCTTTGTTTTTCAGTCTGTTGGTGCAACCATCTCGGCCATTTGTACTGAACTAATTCATATTCAAAGCCGTATTCTTTGGCCATGTGTGGTAAGAAATCCTAAAAAATAAAGAATAAACACTGTCATTTATTTTGTGTTAAGAAATAACATTATTTAAACTTTTAAAAGTGAAAATTAATATCTTACTTTAACTGTTGGAGACAAGTAGTTTTTCAAAAACCAAAACTTTACTGGAGTTTTAGTGTGTTTGACGACACTAATCATCATTATTTTTAAGAATCTTTCGTACAAATGTCCAGATGCCAAAGAGAAAATATTTAACTTTTCATCTTGCTCGTCACCCTCCTCTGCGTTTGTGAAAGTCCTTTAAAAAGAATTAAATTAAAATTAATACGCAGTTGTGATTAAGCACGGCATTAGTAAAGGTGGAGCTTTAGCTTACAAAAAAACTGGAAAAAAATTTCAATTACAAACAGTGCACTAACAATATCTAAAAACTTTATTTAAAAGCGAATGAGAATCTTACCGAAATGGGAAGAAGCTAGACAGAAACACAGAATTGATAGATGTTAAATTCCTTAACCCACGTTAGAATTGTCAAGAAACAAAAAAGTAAATCGTGCTATATAAGCGATAAAATAGCAGTTACCTTGAAATAGAGTTCCAAATTCCTGATCCTTTATCGTCCTCAGCAAGCAGATCGACGCCCGCTTTGTCCGGTTTCTTTGTTACTCGCAATTTGAGAACATTGCTCCTTAGAGAACTGATTAATACTTTTACGTCGTTTTCTTTGTGAATTACGTCCAAACCATCGACGCTCGTGATGTCGTAGATTTCAGCCGATCGTCCTTGGCGAAGTCTTAGAAGCCACTCGCCAGGATTTGCTTTCAATTGGAAGTAACCCAAGTTTGCCATTACTATAGTATCAACCATCACTGGTTGCTTTTCAGTTCCTAGAGTAATTTGTAACCCTCTTGGAGGATTGCCAATTAAGGCTTCAAAGCAGTGTCCCTCGAGCAACAAATATTCTAATTCAAATTCGCTAAAAGAAATCACGTCATAAATTGAAATATTCTAAAATAACATTAGTTAGTCTGAAGTAGGTAGTATTTTTTTACTATGTATATATTTGTACCTGTGTACCCCAATAGCAACGTTATCTAATTTAATATTATCCAAATCGTAAACGCTGCGAACTACTTCAACCAACCAATTCTCGGGAGCATGAATATTTTGCGTTAAAAGAGATGAAGTTGGCAACTTCGTAAATTTGGCAATTGCTCCAAGAATATCTCCATCATTTCCGAACTGTAGTTCAGGTTCAAGAACAAATCGATAGAAACTGAAAAAAATGTATATTCAGTAAAAGGAATATTCATTTTTTTTTAAATTAATTATTACCTCTTAAGCGGCATATCGCTATTTTTATCTACACAGTTTAAGTATACTTTAATGTCACAGTTTAACGCTTGGCGTAATACATTGAGTATCGGTCCAAGTTTTTGAGCACCGCGAGAAACAGGATCAACAACAGCAATAAGGTTGAATGCTACAGCGTCTGGATTGGCAGCCGAAATCTTAAAAGCGCTAAAATTAAATTATATTTAAATAATGTTATTCTTCAACGTATTGATGTCATAAATATTTAATATTTCAAACCTGTGCTCATCTCCTTGGAAAGGAACATCAAATCTACTTCTAGTTTGTGGCCTTGGTACAAGTAAAGACGTAATCTTCATAATCATATCATCAGATATATCACTCTTTTCTGGAAATTAAATAAAATTTAAAATTTTTTATTTTAACATTAGGATGGAAATAATCGTGAAAAAATTAGATAAATTTAATCACCGTATTCGTCATCTAAAAGTTGGTTTTTCATTACATATTTAAATAGTTTATCACCATATGTGTTATGACTAAATCTTTCTAAAAGAGCAAAATCTTCACTAGTGAACTCCTCGTTATCATCTAAAGGTCCAACAATACGACCATTAAAAACTACTACTCTACCAGTATCACTTAAACTTAAAACGTGCTTAGAGTAATGATGATGAACATTTATCAAAAGATTTTGATTCTTCATATTTTCTTTAATTGCTTCATCCTAGAATATAAAAAATATTTATTACATTAAAGTTTTTCAAATAAAAATTTTTTGTGGAATATAAATTTTACCTCAATGACAAATTCGCCATTTTTAATTTGTTGAACTGTTTCTTCTTTAATTATGTTGCGCACATAATTGAATGATTTTTCCACAGGTAATGCGTTAATTGCTGCCAGAACTATTTTATTTATGTTATTCTCAGGCACATTAATATTTTCACTGTTGATTATAATTGATCCTCTTGCATCAGCATTAGATTCCTATCAATTTAATTAAAATTATAATCAAAAATAGAAATTATAAAGTACAGCTTCAGTCTACTTTATATTTTTCTTACCAAGTAATCCAATGCTTCTTTTAGTAACTGCCTTCCAGATTTCAACTCTAAGTCTGCTGCTATCCAGAAAGTGTACATTCGATTAACAACAGACTTGCGTTGAATATACAAGTACTTCATGTTTTCCATTAACCAAGTTGACATGTCTTGCAAGCTCCATTTTTTGTAATCACTATCACTAGGAACTGAACCTATTAGATTGAGCCATTTATTTTTTTCAACTTTAAGTACTCGTTCATTTAATCTGTAAAATTGTAGTTTTGGATATTTTTCTTACTTTTTACTTTTAAATGAAAATTGTTATTGAAATTTTACCTAGGCATAACATTTTGTTGGTTCATAAGAAAATCAACAACATCGTCTCCTTCAGTAATCTCACCACGATAGACTGCTTTTTGAATCATAGGAGTTTGAGACATGATTGTTGAAAGTACAGCTTCTTCAAAAGAGTCTGCATTTAATTGGTCAGAAGGCAATGGTACTCCATTTAGAAGGACTTGAGGGAATTTTTTAAAGCCAGTCCTTTTAATAAAGTCACTGGCTAGATGTCGTCCAACATCATATTCAGATTCTTCGCCAAGTATGTAGTTAATATTTGCTTTTGGATCTTTGGCTTTTATGGCTTTTTTAATGTCACTTACTTCCAATCCATCAAGGGAGATGTAATTATCTAACTGTTTATTACAAAAATATTTCATTATTCATAAATAAATAAATTTTGAGGAAGTAAAAATAATGAAATACAAACACTTGATAAGAAATTAATGGCATCTTTAGCATTTTTGCTCTCAGTTAAATAATGAAAAGCGTTATTGATTGCTACACTTGGATCAGTTGCTCCAGTTTCAGTCATATTGAAATTTGTAAGAAAAACAAATCCTATTCTTAATGGTGCTGAATGAGAATGCAGAGATTCAGCTAAAGCTACCAAAGGTGCAGATTCTTTACTTAGTGGATCTATAATGATCACCTACAATTTTTACAGATTAGTATATTTAAAAAATTATTTGAACATGATAATTTGTCTACTCTTTAAGTTAAACTTACAAGATTGTAAAGATTACGACGAACATTTCGAAGCATTCCAGGAAATGTTGGACGTAATAGTTCTGTCAAAGACGGGGACCAACGATTGTAACGAAAATCGTTTTCTATATCATTTATCCAAATGATAGCCGAATCTCGTATGTCAATGGCAAAATCTTGATTGTCTACATTACTTGATAAATCTAATGCCAGTAGCTTGTTCATTTTTTTATTACTGAAACCTAAATAATAAGAAGACTTTGTAACCTCAGAACACTGTTTCTTCTCTTTTGTATTTTTAACATTATTTACCTATTTTATGAAGTGATTCCATAACTCTTAACTCAGACCGCAATGATTCCAAAAGTGTTAAGACATCAACGCTTTCTAAATCAAAGTACAGTCCATTAACAAACAAAGCTGTTTCAGTCGGTTGAATGTTTAACATAGCTGAGAATAGTTCTTGGTTAGCTTTCATTTCTTTCTTCAGGTCATTACTAACTTTGGTTTTAATTAATGATTTAGCCTGTAAAAAATAATCAATTTTTAAAATTATCTATGAAACTTTTAAAGCTAAATTTTTACCTGCATAGGAAAGTTTTGAGATATATCAGTGAGGACATTAATTGCTTCATTTGGAGGAGAATTCATTATTCTTTCAGCTGCCTGATGACTTAAATCTTGGAATTGCCAAACTTTCAAAGCTCCAACTTCTTCGCTATTCTCTAAAAGATAAGTTTGAAGTTCATCTAATTTCTCTTGTTCATCAGGATATAATTTTCTGAAATAAAAATTTTCACAGAAGTTTATTGATTTATCTATGCTACAATTATCAAAGGTATTAAAAGAAAATAGAATTATTACTTTAAAACTGAGAAATTAATTCCATCAATTTCATCTGATTCATCATCAGTATCTTCTTCGGTTCTTTCTGCATTATCTTTGATGTCCGAATCATCAGTGGCTTTGTATTCAGTAGATTTCATCTGCAGTTCTACACCATAACCAGAAAGCCTAAGTCTTCTTTCTGGCCTTGACTAAAATCGAAAATAAAATATTCATAATTATTTATTTAATCCAATAAAAATGGTTAGTTATAAATAACTTACTTTTACGTAATGTCGCAGGATGTAGTTTACTTTATTGGTTTCAGCCAATGTCTTTAGTTTTTCATGTAAACCAGCAAACCCATCTGTTCCCATTTGGCCATATAATGCTAGAGTCTTATTTGTGTGCTGTTTACCAAGGTAAAAATGATCTACACTGTAAGTATCTATTGTATTCCAGTCATCCTAAAATAATGAAAATATTTTAGTATTTAGTAAACTTGAAAAGTAAATAAGTTAGCGTATATTGGTCTAGATGCTTACATCGTTGACTAGCTTTTGTAATTCTTCTGCGGAACAGGTGAATTTTCCACCGATATCAACAAAGTTGTTGCAATTCAGACTGTCAGTATCTTTATTCTCTGCCATTTGCGAAAACATTTCCACCCTAGCAGAATAGATTCTCAATGACAGCCCCAGCTTGAGAACTCCTATCTCAGCTGGGCTAAGAAACTTTTCAGCTATTGAAAGTACTAAGTCATAATGATCCTTGGCATTTACTAGAACAACAAATGAACAGACGTAAGTACTTCAGGCTATGAATTGTACTGCATATTACTTTATTAGATTATACTAACCACATCTAGCAAAATCTGCGGATTTGCTGGATGCCTCATCTACAAACTTCCAAAAATAATTTGGGTTCTCATCGTTCAGGTACTCCGCTACCTCCAGCACCAGAGGAGTGTCTTTCCATTTGGCATCGATCAGTGTAGTTACATGTTTGTTGATCTTCTTGTCAGCTAAAGCTGGACCGATATTTATGAGCAAAGGGCACAGCAAAATGAAAATCCTCATCTGAAATGCAAGTTGTAATTATTTGTAATTCCAAAAAAGACAGCGCAGTCATATGGTAGCTCCGAAATCGATTGCGATATCGCGGCGGCACGAGAAAAACACTTCTGGAGCCGACTTAACCTAAAAAGTGGTATCGGCGTCGGTGGTTGGAGGACGTGGTGCAGACTAACCTTTGGAGCTTGGGATTTTCCGGGTGCACGCAGGTGCCCCTGGAGGTAGTTTTACGAGCGGCAGTGGGCTATCGGTCTCCGCCAATCCATGCAGTGCACGTGCCACCCGCGACAATCGTAAACGGCCGGATAAACAGTGACGTTTAGCCTATCATGCCGCAGCGGCACTGTGTGGCTATAACCGAACTTATATATACTATTACGAGGGTGCGTGGCTGCAATTTGAATGGAAGATAATACAAAACAATTTTTTTTAGATTTCATTTTTCAGATCTATCTTTTTTCAATTTAATGTACATTAACAAAAATTGGCGGATTAGAATTTACTAACCATGTTATATCGTCCTATAGGGTAATATATATGTATATACATATATACATATATATATAGTAATATAGTACGTATAAAATAGTGACGGCAAGCGCAACTTAAACGCGCGACATATTTGTTAACAAAAATTAAACTGAAAAAAGAAAAAATATACAGTTTGAATAGTTTTTAATATTCTATCAGCTGGATATACTGAAATTTTTTTTATTTTTGCCTATAAGATGGGGTAGCCCACTATGCCTCGAAGGTTCACAAGTGCCTCTTTGCCCGCAATACCCCGCTTTCCGCTATTATTTTAAAGATTTTTATAATGTTTGTTTAAAAATCTTTTTACGATAGTTTTTACCGCAGTTACCTGTGTGACTTTCTGTCAAAAGGGTGTAAATCCATTTTTTGTGCTTTCGAAATGTTTGAGTTTTCAATTTTTTATTGTTACGATGTTTTATAATTTTACAATCAGTTGTATTAAATACGAGATAATCTTAGAAATTTTGCACATTAGTTAAAATGTCAAATAATTATTTTTGGGCAAGAAAGCTAACTCTATATCCTGGTGCTCTTTTGTTTGGGAAAGTGGAGTTATAGGTATGCGCTTTTGCGAAAGTAGTTATAAAGGAATAAATAGGATATTTTTATATACTTTTTTCAATCAAATTATATACAAAGTTTCGACATTTTTATTAATAATATTCTACCGAGAAAAGCAATTTTCAGCTTTAAAACTATGGATAATTAGGTTCAGAAACTTTAATTAGGCTTCTTTAATTTTTATATAACATATAAGAAATCATCTACAGTTTCAACGAAATTGAAAGTCTGACACTCTTCTAGTATGCGTAAAATAATTGAGCACTTGGCTGGTATGCGCAAATCATATGATATCGTACATAAACAACCTCGTATAAATAGAAATAAAAATAGCAATTAGAAAAAGTATCTAGTGCAAATTATTTCAGATTTTCTAATCCTTTTGTTGAAATTCTTACTAGGTTGAATGTGAAATAAGTATGTGCCTGAAATCTTTATTCCTGAATCTATATAAATATTTACAACATAATTATATAAGATCTAGATATAATGACTTCATTTTTTAAAACTAGTTTAATATTATTTCTCTTTGTTAGATCGAAAAGAGTAAAAAATATTTTTAAAATATGTAAGATAATCTATTGTAATTAGATATAATGTAAATAAATAAATATGTTAATATAAAAATACATTAATATTCATAATACTTCTTTCTTATAAGTTTAGCAAAGATAGACGAAATAAAAATTGCAGTCTGGCACTTCCCAGATTTCCACCAGGTTGGACAATTTTACGCGAAAGCAGCTAAATTTCTTAATGTTTCACTAGCGGCAAGAGACGTTTTCTCGAGAGGGGAAAAAAGAAAATGAAAATATCCCGGTCCCCAGGTGGCACGTACGAACTGCAGTGCCGCGATTTCGCCCCGCCAGGCGTGCGTATACCGTATATACGTGTCGTCCCCTCCGCGTTAATCAACACATAAAATTTTTCCTGCATCGTACTAACAGTTTTGCCATACTTTAAAAAGCCGTAAAGTACAGTGCCTAACCACTGATTTAATTAAAAATATAAAAGATGTGTTTTCGGGTTTCTTTTTCAAATATTTGTAAAATATTCTTAACAAGATATTTTGAGAGATAAATTAGCATCACACAAAGTATTTTTTGTTTTAAAAATAATTAGAACTATGATTTCAGCTGAAATAATTTTGCAAAAATATGTAGATCATTACAGTGAAAAAGATTAGTTTTTAAAAACGGGTGTAGTAAAAGGAGAATATTTATTAATATCTATGGATAACTAATTAAGTAATATTATTATACAAAAATCTCGAAAAATATTTTGTTATTTCAATAATACTAGTTAATTTGAGCGCATCTAGCAATTCGTGTGAATATTAAAATATAAGGTTAAAACCTCGTTATTTTGTTGATCGTGATTTGTCTATTTTATCAAAAAATTTTCGACTTTGAATTTCAATAAAGAAAAATCGATTGTTCACCTATTATTTTTAGAGTATATAAATGTAGATAGATTAATTAATACGTTAACATTCACAACCAAAATGATATTACTAAATTTCAATCCAGTCATTTCTTGAAACACAGAAAATTTGTTTCTGTACACGTGCACTTACGTAATTTTCTATCTTATGCAGATGGCTTACATTTTTTACCACTTAACCTCACAAACCCATTGAAAAGAAGGCACAAGCTCGTCCCGCAAGAATGAAGGTAAAAAAGAGCGCCTTTTACATCCCCTCTCCCCCCGGAAACAAACATTCTGCCTTAAAGCTCCGGCGAAGCACTTGCCGAAAAGGAAAACAAGGAAAA
Source organism: Eurytoma californica (assembly GCA_035586675.1). NCBI lineage: Eukaryota > Metazoa > Arthropoda > Insecta > Hymenoptera > Eurytomidae > Eurytoma > Eurytoma californica. Next base: position 15,095,036 of record JAXIUT010000048.1, on the reverse strand, counting down.
CCAAAGAGGAAAAACACACGTCGAGGCAAAAATTCAGTCATTCAGCGCGGGAGCGAGAGGGGTAAAAAAGAAAAATGTCATCCGAGTGGAGTATCCAAACTCCCGCGGGTTCTTTAGCCCCCCCTCCACGGCGGCGGTGGCCCGGCACTCGAGGTGCAGTCGCTCGCGACGAGCCACTTGCCACTATTTTTTTTTTCTTCTGCCTGCGCCCCCGCGCGTTCATTAGCGCCGGTGCGCACTCGGCGAAAGAAACCGGCCACTCAACTCCGCCGGCACCCGTTGCTTATGCCTTCTCCTCGACTTCCCCGCGCTTTTCCGTCTTTGCAGTCGCTCCATTTCTTGTTTTCTTTTCTCCCGCAATTTTTGGCTTTTGCCTTGGTCGCGGCGCGCCCTAGGGACGGCGCTTGGATCGCGGTGGATGCGCTTACTTTTTCAGTCGCTTGCTTTGTGTTTCTTAAAGTTTATTTTATAATACAAGCAGGAATTGCAATAAATACGCAGGATATCTAGGATTTGTAGGATTGGTAGCGCAGGCTCACTAAAGGAAATATATATATATTTTTATTTATTTATTTTATTTATTGAAAACCAGAGTATTTGTACAATAGATACATAGTATGATCATACATAAATGCATTACATTACAAAAAAAAGTAAGTAATCTAGCAGAGGAGAGATCTCCTGTTCGCTAGTCTGGCGCTCTTAATAACT
>JAXIUT010000048.1:15044777-15084689 GCA_035586675.1 Eurytoma californica | reverse complement strand
CGGGGGCGGGGCCGCGGCCGCCGGGGGCGCCGGCGGGGCGTGCGGGTGCCCGAGGGGCGCCGGCGGGCTGCGCACCAGCTTGGGCCGCTGCGCCGCCGAGATGTTGGCCAGGAGGCTCTGGAAGGAGGCGGCCGAGGTGTAGGTGAGCGGCACTCCCGGAGGCAGGAGGGGCGGCGGCGCGCGGTGGTACGGGTGGTGGCTGGGGTAGCCGGCCGGCAGGCCGACGTGTCCGTGGCCCAGGGGCGGGTAGCGGAACGCCTCGAAGGGCTTGCGCAGCCCGAAGCCGCCCAGGTGGGCGAACGGGTTGGGCAGCGTGGGAGCCACGACGGTGGCGCTGGCCGGCGCGCCCGCGCCCAGGTACGGGCTGTACGGGTGACCCTGCGGCCCCACTTTCTCCTGCTTGCGCCACTTGGCCCGTCGGTTTTGGAACCACACCTGCAACAACAAATTTTCTATTAGTCGAAAGTCGCTTTTCGTGTCTTTTCGTCAAAAATTATCACTACAATCTCGTATAAATGCCCATAATTTTGTGTAAAATTCAGCCAAACATTTCTCAGTAAATGAAATATACACAAAGTTTGTTCTTTTGGTTAGAGAGTAAAAGACACAAACATTGTAATTTACACAATTTCTGTGCTTTTTCTCATTCGATTTTTGCAACGTACGGAGGCTTCTTTCGCAGAAAGAAAAAAAGCTTTAGAGACATTCTTTCAAAGGGAGCCTAATGAATTGACAAATAAAAAGGATGTCGGTAGATAAAAAGTAAGTCGTGAGGAATGATCGCGTTTTATAAGACTCGAGAGCCGGTGAGAGGTATACCTCGAATTCCGGGTCAGGCTCGCACTAGGGCTTAGGATTATGTTCCTCGGAAACTATTCGCAACCCACGGCAATTCGAATTCCAGTTAGTGTGACGCATTCTCTTTCCTTTTTTTCAGAAAAGCCGCCTGCGCGCGCGCAGCGTATCATTATCTCCTGTCGTTCTAGAGACGCGCCGGAAGGCCCGTACCTTTCCTTCCCAACGTCTTTTTCGCCTTTTTTTTCGCAGCATCACCGCACTTCTTCCCGACGCCGGGAAGCGTCGAGGTGCCGAAGCGAGGCGGTCAATACCGTTAGCAGGCCGAGGTCGATTCGGTTTCCAAAAATTGAGAATCGAGAGTCGGACGCTTCAGTTCCGGAGAGGCAACGATCTTCGACCCTGCTTATTACCGCAGCTATCGGCGCTCCCCAAGGGTCTTTTGGCTTGGCCAAGGCCGCGGTGCCTTGCGTAACTGCTCGTGCAATCGAATCCGGAGAGTTCAACCAGAAAGAATTCACTAAACGTCAAGTACCCGCTTAAATAGGATAGAATTTGTAGTGAAGTAATGCAGGCCAAACATTGCCTGGTACAGAAAAAATGTGCAAACACATTATTTCAATGCATTTGTTAGTATAAAGGCAAAATGTGGGTAATCGTGGAAATACTAGTCGGACCAATATAAACGCTCTGAACTGCTGACTTATTATTTATTGGAAATTCTACTGATAGATTCGTTTGAAATGGATAAAAATTTATTGTATTTCGAACGCTCGCTTGAGCACGAAAAATCATTTGAAAATATATAAGATTGAAGATGTGAAATTCGATGTTGTCGTATCCCTTTGATTTTTTAGCGAAAAAAAGTCGGCGGAGAGAGAGAAATATCGTCGGTTCGGTGTAGGATGACAAGGGAATAAAGCGACTGTTAGGTCGATTCCCGGGCCGCGATAGCGTGCTCTAACTCGGCTTTGATTTAGCCAAACACGAGCCATTTCGTTTTAATATCGAGCAAGAGGTAATGCGGGGAGAGAGAAAGAATTTGAAAACGTCACGAAGAGATTGGACGGCGTGGCGTGTCGTGACAAGACGCAATGAGGCGCTAGGCGTACGTCAACAACAATCCAACTTATCCAATCGGCAGCCCCGACGTGCTTAGCCTTTCTAAGCACCTGCCGGCCCTCCCCCGCCGTCCTGCGCCCTCCTCCCTCCCCGCACGAAATTCATCGGATTCGTGCCGTGACCCCCGCTCCACCTTTAATTGAGACAAGTGCCAAATCGATTTGAGATTGGCCGGCCGCGAATCGCTTTATTATACGCTTTCATATGTATACTAAACGGCTGAATAGAATTGTTTTAGTTGAGGCGAGAGATAAAAAGACAATTTTCAATCATCCGTAGGCTAGGCAGTCAATGAACTTTATACCTACTTAATCTGCTTTTGTGTTTAAATTTTGATAAGATTACATCTTAATCTTAATGAGCAGTTAGGTTGCCTGTCAGCTTTTTTGAGACCTTATTTTTAAATCCAACCTCTTAGTCATTAATGTAATCTACAAAACAATATACATTGTCAAAGCTCTATTATAACATTGTATTTTATTTAAATAATTTATTTCGTTACCGAAAATAACTTGCTCGATGATTAATCGTTATTATCCGTATTTATATAATACACAGATGAATAAGAGCTTTTTTTTAAATAAAAATTCAACGCAATATAAAATCGAAATTAAACAAAAATTACTATCAGTAACTTTGTAATAGAAAATAAAAATAATACGATTTTATCAAGCTACTTATTTAAATTGCATTGAATATTAAAGTACCAAAGCTAATTATAAGATTAGTCTAATAGAATGGATCAACACGGCTCGCTTGTGTGTTTCACTTTCGCCGGTAGGAACTGGTCTATTATAGAAACTGTGGAGGCAATAAAAGAGCGCGATCACCCGGCGATAAAAAGCGTCGACGGAATATCGTAGTTAATCGAACGGAGCCCCGAGACGTCGAGAGCAGTTAGCGAGGCCCGGGGATCGCTCGGCATTACCGTTGAAATTCCCGAATCAAAGGGTCGCCGCGTGGACGCGCGCCGCCGGCCCCGCCAGTGGCCGTATAGCTTAATCACGCGCGCGGGGGACCGAGAGTTGTACAATCGCCGATGACTCGGCCGAAACGAGATCGGGGAGATCGGGACACGGTAGCGCTCATTGTTTGCCGTGCGACTCGCTCGCCGCTCATTTCGTTCCGAATCCCTATCGCGGCCCGATCTATCCTCCAGAGCTTCCTCCGCGAGCGCGCAAGTCTTATACGACTTTCTTGCGTGCACAAAAAACCAATTGCTTTTCTAACGATTCTGCTGACTCGGTGCTGCCGCTGGGGGCCGCGCCCCGCGGCTGGAAAACAACCACCGGGAGTATTTGTGTACTTAACAATTTCATAAATCTTCGATAAGATAATTGGGCACTCGGCATCTCTCGGGCGCTCGTTAATATCAACCGGGAAAACACCGTGGCTCAAAGGGTGATTTGTTTCCGCGGCTTATCTCGGATCTGCGGAATTTTTTTTTTTTTTTATGCGACGGTATTAAAAGTGCATTAGAACGTCGAGTGTACAATTGAAAGTCACTGCCAGGATCAAAATAAATAATTTGAAAAAGAATTGCTTTATCGAAATTGCTTTAATTGCTTTATCAAAATGCTGCTGGCTTCCTTTACTTCTATTGCAGATGTTGCGCAATGAAATAAAATATTTGCGGCGCGGGGGAATACATTATTTTTAGAATCTCGCCGGTGAAAAATTAATTAATTAAGTTACCCGTGCTCGAGAGTCCCGTATTTAATATCGCAATTATGGCCTCTTAATCAGTAATTTTTCTGCGTCACGATTGAAAGTTAATCATTGCTTAATTACATTTCAATCGATTTTCAATATGAGCGATAATAATTTAAAATAATGCGATGATTTCAAAAGCATTACTCACTAACGGTGATTCATGCTCGCTATTATTGTGCCCATTGGCACTCGCGTAAGTCTCTCGTATTCTTCGTTCCACATACGTATAAGCGCGAACATTAATTAGAACGACACGATATATTCTCGAGTGCCGACATTCGGCCGCGCAGAGACGAAAAAAAAACAAAAAAAAAAAAAACGGACGATCTACTCGAGATCTCGCTAATTTCTTAATCGATCCGATCGATATAGAACTACGAGAGATCTTTAGGCCCGGGCCGATAGAGAGGGGGATTCGCGTAACGATCCTGAGCGAGAGATAATAAAGGCCGGGAGAGATTTATCACCGTGGAGTTGTAGATCGTGCAACGAAAACTAATTAGCTCCGATTTAGAGATTGAAAATGCCGAGGGGATCTGGGGAGGGGGGGGGGAGGGGAGAGAAAGAGCGTACAAATCGAATTGATAATGCGGAGGGAACGCCGGCGCCCGGATAATTAATGCGGCGCGATTAAGCGCGGAACGAGCGGGGCACGGCCGGTGCGTTTTGTTTAAAACCGCCGCGATGTTTAGCGCCCTGCTGGGGGCAATCCCGCGCTCCATGGGGGGTCCACCTTCGGGTACCCGTGGATCCCCCCGTCACCTTGACCGTCCCATCCAGCGGCCGGTCTTAAGAAAATACCTGGATGGATTCGTGAGTCAAATTTTATGGCGAGGAGATCGCGGGGAACAATGTTGAATTACCGCGAGACCTTAATTAATTTAGCCTATTTCAAATCTTGATTTTAGGATGCGTCAACCGGTGATGTATTATAAATGAGGTAAAAAAGCAAGGATTGCGAAGCGTGTTTATACATTGTTGCAGATAATTTGTGTCTTGAAAAGAGAATTTAATAAACATAATTTTCTTCAATTTGTATTTAACGTCTTGTTAAATCTGTGTCAATCCTGTTAATCACTTTGCGAGATAAGATTATTGATTTTTTTTTACTTAATTAAAAGTACAATTTCTTTTTGTTCTAAAAATAATAATATATTTAACAGATATATTTCAGAATGATAAATTCATTTAACTCTTAAAATCAAATATGAATCTGAATAATATCGTACCTCATTGACCTTTTTAACATTAAAATTTTACTACCTCATAAATTAAATCAGTGACAAACTAAAAAAATTTTTGAATTCAACTTTAAAATTATGAAAAAAATAAAGTCATTACTCACTGCTCTTTGAGCCCTGTCGGAGATCATAATCGTATCTCATCATAATTTCGATCATTTGTAGGCAGTCAAATGATTTCGTTGATTTACGCCGATTTAAAATCAAGAGCTCGAAATCCCCAGACAGGTGTGATATTGACAAACTCTCTTAGTTCGACTCAGCAAGTCGTTTACTAAATCAAATTCACGAGATGCCAGGTAACCCGAAGAAAGCAGTCGTCCACGAGAGGGCCAAAAAAAAAGGAGAACAAGCGGCTCGACTCAGGAAAGCGAATAAGGGCCGGCGAAGGTATACAGCAGTCGCTGCCGAGGCAATTCTAGGATTGTATCACGAGGCATATCCCGGGCATGTACGCGCACGTCTATGTCGCATTCCGTTCAATCTTTCGGAATACCGGGGGCGAGGGCAAAAAGCGAGGGGCAGGCGGTGCTCACGGTGGTCCGGCCGTACCCCCGTCGGCCGTTTGTCGGCTCGCGGGTCGAAAACGAGTCTCGGCTCGGTTCCGGGAAGCCACGGCACGACACATTGCGTGCGCCCGGAGGTGGAACGAGCGACACGTACGGGGGGGAGGGCAATTTTTTCCCCGGGCCGAGTTCGCGAGAACCCTCGAAAAAGAAACGCGCGCAGCCTCTTCCGCCCGCCTCCGCGCCTCGCGACCACTAGTAGGTCGAGCGGACGTATCCTTATTTTTTTTCTTATCCCTCCCCGCTCGCCGGTAGCCGCGCGGCGGAATGACGACGATTTTTAATACGCGAGTGGTAAAAATATCCGGAGGGGGTCGAAAAAGCCCGGCGCGCTGCCGTTTCCGAAGAAACGCCTTTTCGCATTAAGCACGCTGACCGGCCCCAAAGGCGCGTTCGCGGAGCCGGCCTTTCTTCTGCCGATTCGATATCGCGGCATTCCTTCAAAACCCGCCTTAATTTCGAGGCAGGTGCAACACCTGCCTTTTTTACGGATTCACTTGCCTAGTTCTCGAGGTATTGCTTCGGAGTTTGCCCAATCAATTTCTCAAATCATTCTGTAAATACCAAGAGGTTTTTTTTGCTCTTGTAAGTTTTAATGGAGTCTATCGTTACTGCGATGAAGGAACTGAATTGAATGAAGGAATTAATTGTTTTAAAATTTGTTCCATTATTTTCTTACTCATTAATTTATGTCTTGAAATTTTTTTTTTTTACTTTTAGTGATCGATGTCTCAATAATGTAGGTACTTAAAAATATTTAGGTGACAGCTACTAACATGATGTAAATGAATGCACGAAAGTCTAAAAATAGATGCTGACTTTTGATATCGTTAAATGCTTTCATCCATTAATAACGGCGGTATAAATTGTCAATACTAAATTTGAAGTTTTACGTATACATCGATGACTGTGTTAAGTGATTCTGTATAATATGATAACTGTATCATATATATTATACAAAGTTAATTAAAAATATCAATTATTTATCGATTACGGCTGTAATCTGAATGCTAATATAGTGGCTCTTAAATCAGCCACTCCTTTACCATTCTAAAAACCAGTTTTTTAAGTCTTTTTCAAAAGCAAAAATTTAATGAATATCGAGACTTTGTATACCATACGTTTTTCATCAGAAAAGTGACGACATTAAATAAAAACGAACACTCGTTTACTTAATAATCCATTTCAACTAAAAATTGTAATCAACAAAGCAATAATTATCGTTTCACGAAAAAAAAGTAACTTTCAATACTTTTCGGAACTAACGACCACTGCATTTAAGCAATAAAAAGGATGGCATCGTCCTGAGACGTAAAATTATTTTCCAGCAACGCAAACCAGCTTAAAAAGAAGTAAAGTAATACCGGGGTACCGTCCGCAGCAACAGCGAAAATGCTAAGCACTTAATTGAGTCTATGCAGGCACCTATATTAACGCGCGCAAATAAATGCAAGGGCTCGCGGGCTTTAAATTGCCCGGCGCATGAAGTCGGATGCGTCGGGCCGGCGGCGAGGCGCTCGGGGGAAATCGGAAATTAAATTCTCGACTTTGTAAGGCCTTGTATAAATTGCAACTTGACGCTTTCATTACCTTTCACGGAATGACACGCAGCGGCGGGAGCCAGGAAATGGGCGTCGGTTCGCAGCGCGGAGAAATTGAAGAGAGGCCGCCGCGAATGCGTATAGCAGGAAGAAGCGAAGCGTGAATGTCTTTGTCGAGGAACTGCGCCAATTGCCGATGTGTGCTGGGATAAACTGGACGGGGGCCTCGCCCCCTTTCGCGCGGCGCGAATCTCGCTGCAATTACTCGGGCCGCGCGCCAAGGAGTTGCCCGCGACACTCGCTCTCAATTTTCCCTTCGTAAACTTTTTAACGGTGCTTCGCGCTAAGGCCGAGGGGAAAAAGGCGCGAAAGCGCCGAGGGAATCGCGTCGTTACCCCGATTCTTACGAAACGATTAAAGCCGCGCCCGCCCTATCGCGCCTCTTTACGAGCTGCTCTAGCCCCGCGGTCGGCGGTTCGCAAAGTCGGCGTCCTTTTTACTTTTTTTTTTGTTGCAAAACGCCTTTAAAATTCAATGGCGATGGAAATATCGCTATTTCGATCGGCTCGCTCGGCAAAAAAAAAGAGCTTTTATTGTCCGCTTGTTTATTGCTCGCTTTTTCAGCCTCCAGCCGAGGCGCTTATATATTTTATCCGACAAATTAGATTTGGGAAGAATGAGCGTTTAATTTACGGCGCTTTTTTGTCCACTGCGAAATTCCCTGTGTCGCTCCTCTGTCAAAGGAATTTATGCACACCTCGGGCTGTTTATAATAGCGCGGCCGGCGGTGGCCGCGCCGTATAATGCGAGGGACAACACAGTGCGCAGCCCGAACGGCGGAGGACAAAGAAGTGGCAAAAATCTGAAATCTCAATTCGGGGGTGCGAGGAGCGAAGCGAAGCGGGTAATTGAATGAAAGAGGCGCGTCTAGCCGAAAAGTCAGCCGGACTCTCTCGGAGCGACTTTGCAAGTATAATGAAGCAGCGGGGAAGGAAGCGCGTATACATATATGCAGAGGAGGGAGGGAGGCAGCAATCAGCGCGGCCGCGAGTATGTGGAAAGAGGGAAAAAGAGTGGGTAAATACCGGGAATAAATTAAACTAATTGAGCAAATTAGCCGACCATTCACGCACGCCATGCCCTACTACTATAGTCGCCTCCCTCGGAGCGCGTGTCGTTCGCGGTGAGGCTACACTTTTTATGTATACCGCGCGTGCGCCTACTGCTTTTCATGCGAGAGGTGTGTCGGCTACTGCCGCTTGGAGAGTAGGTATGGAAGAGCGCGATGATTGCGCAAGTCAATTGGAACAGCGAGCCCTTTGGAGCATCCGTAGACGCGCCGGTAGGTCGGGCGCGTGACCTTCCGAGCTCGAAATCTTTCTAAGTAGCAGAGAAACGCATTGGGGAACTGCGGACCGTTCATTATGTGGTGACGGCAAGAAGGCGCCCAGCGAAAACGCCTAACATGCAGATTCAAATTAAATGGATCCTTAAACGAACGACTTTTCGGAATATATTGTATAATACCGTGCCTCTGGCACTTAACGCTCTGCTGATCTCGAAACCAGATTTCACGGAGGGAGTACTTTCGTGTTTGTATTCCGTCACTTGTTACAGGCTTAAGTTTTTTTTATTCATATTGACATTTCGAGTTGGAAAAAATTGTGACTTTAAACCTACCTGTATCCGGGCTTCTGTCAGTCCAATTTTCATAGCCAATTCCTCCCTGCAACATAAAAATAAAATTTGTTACTTAAAATTCTTGAAGTTGTTTACACACTTCATACTTTTGTTCATAACGTTGACAAATTGCTTATAAAATACAATTTACAAATTTCACGCTCGTTGATCCACTGATCACGTGCAGATAAATGTAGCGCTTTATTTTTGGCAAAGATATGCCAGAACAATTTTTTGCACGAAAAAACTTTTGAATCCATAGTTGGTCGATAGGACACCTCGTGACTGAGAATTTGAAAAGGCACCTATCTACGGTATTTGATGCAGGTTTATTAAGGTCAACTTATGAATACAAGCAGAGTCGAAATTATCATGCCTCGAGGGTGAGATCCGATGCAAAATCCGTTATTCTAGACAAATTGCTCAACATCTTCGACGAATTGTGCGGAAATCTCAGTGATTACTGCGTACGCAGAAGCCGTTCTCTTGAATTTATTAAAACCTTAACTGCCAGGCTTTTAACTGCCGGTGTTTCGCGGTAGAGGCATGGGGGAGCCCTCCAAAACTTTGAAAATTATAGGCAGCAGAAAATGTTCAGAGGAATCGTAATTCCAATCTCACACATACTCCTCGCAACTCGAACTGACCTCCTTTGAAAATTACACGTTTATTTATAAAAAGAACAATTAACAATTTTGTGCTTTTTTTCAAAAGCATTTCACGCGAGAAAAAATTGAATCCTAATCAAGCAGAGACAATGTAACGAATAGCCAGGGAGTAAACTATAATTAGATGGCGTTCGTAAACGCTGCAATGTAACATTTGAAGTTATCTGTTGCGGAAGACAAAAAGGACAGTTAATTGCATAATATTTACAAATGTAAAATTTATAACGATCTGTGTCATTATCCGCAGCGTCGATCCGGGAGGTAAAAAAGCTAATGTTTAGCTTGTGATTAGACAAGCGAGAGCGTGGCATCAAGCGGCGTACGATAATGACCAAGCCTACGAGATGCACGGCCACTCTGAGCAATTTGTAACGGCGCTTGTATCTCCTCGGTATGTAATTACCGCATCCGCAAAGTTGCAAAAGTTTCTGAAAAGCCGAAGAAAAAGTCATTGATTTCGTGCTGCTCTGTTCGGGCTCACAAGTCAAGCTACTTTTTTCGAGGTAATCTAATTATGGAACGATTTTTATTCGATGTTATTACTCGCACGCACCGGTTTATCCTCGATGTACTTATAGACGGAGTAAAAGCTTGCTAGATATGATCGATTGTGCTGGTTCAATTCTAAACGGCATTAAACGAGAATAATGGCTCACAAATGATATCGTTTCATTTATTAACTTTTGATTGACATGTTGGAAATGTTATTGTGGTTTTCTCATTAAATTTTTAGTTTGTTGGGTCTGAACTACTAATTGTTTTTATTTATTTATGGGAATTTCATCTCCCGATCTTAAATTATGTTGAAAGGGAAATTTTGTTTCCCATAGTCAGTGATCAAATTGGAAGATTGAAGAGATTTGTAAATCATCCTAATACGATGTCTCGGCGAGTAATTTGTAACAACGCTGTATGCGGCAGTCGTATAATCATTTTAAATGAATAACGTAATCGCTCACGGGTGAAGAATTCTTTTTTCAGTCAATTTTTTTGTTATAATTATACATTATTTATGAAAGGCTATTTACATAAGAAAACAAAGTAAAACGATGAAGTATACATAATACGCGTCGTTAAGAAGTAAATTACAATGAATTTTCCGTAATACGAAAAAGAAGATAAGCGATTATCAATTGCTGACGGTTCGGTCATTATTTCCCAATTTCCTCTCGCTGGAGATTCCCATCGCGTTATTCACCATAATCTCGTGCGTCAGCGTTTTTATTTTCCTTTTTTAATCTCCCACCGGCGCGCGTTTCCTCAAATATCGTAAGCCTCGCGCGCAGGTGCTCGTGTGCATCCAGCGGTCACACCGGCCGGCCTAACTGTGCTCTTTGTGCCCCTCGCGGCGCGCCGCGCGCTCGCTGAATCGGCTTTTCTTTTTATCCCGGGGATACGCTCGCGGCCTTTCCTCCTTCGTCCGTCCGCCTCGCCGTCTCTCTTTGTTTCTCCGGATTTAATAAGATCACGAAATTTCGTGGTTAGGCCGGTGTCCCTAATTACCGCGCGCGCCGCCGCCGCCGCCGCCGCTCGCCCGACGCTGTTACGGTGTAGTGTATAGCGGCAGGACCTTGGGTCCACCTCGGAGTGTTCACGGTTTGCTCCCGCTCCTGCGAGCTGGTAATTTGTTGCGCGCGCGCGCCGCGGCCGAGATGTCCGAAATTTTTCTGCCGTGCTAGTTTTCCAACTGTATCTGTTAAATTGAAATGGCGCGTTTCACATTTTCACAGTTACAGTTTTTATATTGATTCTAAATGTTTATTTAGCATTTTTAGCGCGAAGGAATCGTTTTTCCGGTCTTATGAATTGCGTAATTCTTCTTTAACTTTTATAAACATTAGCGAACATTTCACCCGTAATAGATTAAGAAAATTTTTCATTCTATAATGTTAGTTATAATAATCGACAAAATATTAAAATGAAACATGTTCATTTTATCGAATGAGTCAGTAGTTAATTTAGCTCGATAACACAATAAAAACATTTAAAAAAGCCTTTTACTCCATAAGCAACCTCTTAGATTTTGCATAAAAAAAATTCTCTAATGGAAGTGCGTTGCTTACGGGGCCCCATAGTAGGTGTACTGCTCGGGACTCGTGATTCACGTAAAGACTCGTTTATGAAGAACACGGCGCTGCCGTTTCTCATTAGCTCCTCGAATTATGCCGAGGCTGAGAACTCGAGTACGCGCGCAATTCGGTGCACACTTTGCTATGCATGCGCTCGTGTACGTCGGCCCGAGATACTTTCTTAACGTTTTCCAGCGCGGATCGCCTCAATTGCTCAATATCATGCACGTTTTCTTGGCCTCGCGGTCATTGGATAACGACTTTCCGACATTTGCGGGACTAGCCTTTGAACTAGTCCACTTTTCGAGATACCTTAATCCCTTGTTTTGATAATAACCTGCGATGGTCTAAATTGAAATAGAAGCGAAATCAAAAGAACATCGAATTAGCTGTTTTGCACACATTCTCTTTTGAAGATTCAGATCAGAATTTATTTTATTAGTTTTGAAGAATCTATTCATCTTTTGAAGGAAAGGTTGCGTGAGGAAAAAGGAAAGTTAATTGAATGTTTCGTTAAGTAGTATTAACAATTCGATAGTTCATTCTGTTCTGATTAACGTGAACATTAAATGCATTCAAGCCTCATAGTGATTTAGAGTGTAACAGACTGCTTAATCAAAGTTACTGAGATTGATATAGAAAGATTTATTTTTTTTAGATATCTGCAATCAGATTTATTCAATTTATATAAATTTATACTCTTGATTGGATGCATCCTTTCATGATGTGCATGTGAGAACACTTTTTTCTATTAGACGAGCTTCAGTAATTACTAAAATATTTGCAACTCTTAATTGATTTTCTAGTATTTAATGATTTTAATTCGTGTAGATTGTAATAAAGAATAATGATTCATAATTGCACAATGAGGTAAACTGCAAGTATAACCTAATCAATTATAAATGCTCATTGATTTACAGAATAGGAATAGATGACTCTCCAAAAGTCCATTAAATAATCAGATTGGAGATGTAAAAGGCATTAACGAGTTTATATGAAAATTTCAAAACTTCGAAGGTACGAAAAATAATGCTTTAGTAAAATCAGTAGTTTAGCGCAGTCACACGGCAGCAGCCGCGGTACATTTGTCTGTCATGGGAACCAGACGAAGGACTTCGCAATTCCATAATTTCATTACGTTACGAAAGAGTTCATTTGCGACTAGACAAGCGCACAAATTAACGTAGAGAACAAACAATTTTTGAATTATATCCATTGTAGCTCAAGGATTCCCGCGAATTACGAGATAATTAAGTAAACATCTCGGAAAGCAATTTGAATGTAAAGAAAAAAAGTGGACAAATTGAAAGATATAGGCGAGGAGCAAAGTGTGCGGGGAACGGAAGAAGTTCGGAAACGATAAGCGCGCCCGATTCCGAGAAAAAAAAGGAGTAAAAAGGATATAGGCAGGGGGGAGGTGGAAGCGAAACGAGTTAAAGAGAAACGCTCTTCATTTCGCCGGTACGAGCGAGTTAACCGACACAATGCAGGACAAACACTCGTTAGGCATTCTTTCAGCGGTTAATTATGATTAAGTCGGGCAATCATCCGGAAAATTCGCCAAAGCGTCGCTGGCCGAGGCGCGCGGCTCCCAGGTGAGCGACAGCGCGCGCCTGAATTAAAGGGTGTGCGCGAGCCGCGCGCGGAATTGCGCGCGAGCGCGTAATTGACGGACAATTGCATTATCTAATTAATCCTGGAGGCCGGGAGCAGCCGGTCGTGGCGTAACCCCCGCTTGTCATTGTTTTGCGCGAGGCACCGAGGTCCACCGCTCTGATGTCACACCGCGATGCCCATTATGATTTGTAATTTTTAATCGATTAAAAGTCTGCACGTATACGCGCGAGGGGCTAGGTGTGCGCGTGTTTTTCTTACCTATCGGCATTCATTTTCTCGCCTTCGGGAAAACCGCCGGGTAATCGTCGATAATTTGCAGACGCGCTGGATATAATGCGACTAATGCTCGGCGTGTACATTGTACATTGTAAAAATAAGAGCTTATTTGCGAGATTACGGATGAGTAGTGAGGTTGTGCAATTAGAAAATAATTCGGTGATTACCGATGATTTCGCATTACCAATAAAGATTAAGTGTAAAAATTTTCCTACTTGCAAGGAAAATTATGTGCATAGTAAGCGATTTTTTTTTTCTTTCGTATCTGCGCGTAGCCTCGAGTGATCACGATTCAGTATGGAGCTTGAGTGATCGAATAGTCGTTAAGAAAGACACAATTAATTTTTTTTTTACTGTAATTTCTAGCCAGATTAAATTTACAAAATTGCTTCACTGTGATTTTTCTAATTAATACTTGGCATGGAAATACTTTTTTGCCGTATTATATGTATTTTCTCTTTCGCTTCGAAAACATTCAGCGTGTAATTAAACGATCAATATTAATGGTAATCCATTTCAGTTTTATAATATATATTAATCTTAATTTTTCTTTTATTAAATCGATTTTTGTTGATCCCACATTATTTTAGTGTACCGATGATGGATGTACCTTCTTTCCACTCTAGAAGAACGATTAATACAAATAAAATAGATTAACGTTGAATGAAAACCGACGGGAAATAGACTATCGCTGCTACTAACAAATTGTATTTTAGAATAGTCAAGCGCGAGAATCACATCGATGACCTGTTATTACTGTCAAAAATAGAGTAAAGAGTAGAGCATACAAGAAACGAAATTAGATTTCAGAGGGATATGCGAGCGGCGAGGGTCCGAAGGCCCGACCGAGGCTGGCCCTCGGCACATCCCGTCGCCGGCAGCGTGGCCAATCCGTAATTGGCTCTTCGCGCCGTGTGCGCATCAAGCCTGCATTACGCACGCATTATCCGCTCGGCTACCGCTTGGCTTTTTCTCTTCCGCTGTTTTCACTTTGTTCAACGTGAATTAGAGCCATTGCTCCTCGCTTCTTGTTCGAGTTTTATTTAACGCCACTGGATTGCGCGCGAGCGGAGAGCGATCTCGCAGATCAGTAATCCAATGACAATTTTTTTACCCGCGGACTAATTTATGTTCAGGCTCTTTTAAATTGTAATAATAATTGGATTAAAATTAAAACTAGCTTTCAGCGATTATGAAAAATTCCTTTTTTTCCCTCAATTTTCAATTAATTTTTTACCGCGGTATAGAAACTAGTAAATTGCTTCGTATTGCACAACATAAATAATGTATTTTATCGCAACTGCGTAAATCTGATATTGATAATTATACAGCCAAGCGTGCGGTGGATAATCGCGAACAATTACAATTTGATAACCGTACCAACTGTCGTTCCGAAGTGTGTTAGACACTCTCTCGGCGAAGAGAAAAAATAAAACAGCGCGACTATAGCAATATCGAGGGAGAAATTCGCGCGGCGGCAGAAGTTAGTTAAGTCGTGAGGCCCCCCGCCCGCCGCGAGCCCCGTCCCAGCGCGGCGGGGCACGCTGCCTCTAAAAACCAATAGGTAATATGTATGAAATGGTCGTAAAGGCGCCTTGGGATTGGCCAGCCGCACCGCGGTAGCTCCGGCCGCGGCCCTTATCTAAATTAGATCTTAAGAGCCCGTAAAGTAAATGACTGCGATCTCTACCCGCACGCGCGCGCGCGAGTCCGCCTTTTGCATAGAGCCAGTCGGGCGCGTGTGCGAGCGAGCGCCCGACGATAAAAAGAAGCGAACGAGACCCCCGGACGAAAAAGACGTTGACGAGGAGCGAGGCGAGATCATCGAGCGCGATAAGGCCGCAAAAGGAAGAGGAGGACGCGCGGGAGCGGCTAATCGGGTGGGCTGTTAACAAGGAAAAGATCAAATATCAGATGATTGCCCGCGCAAAATAAGAGGATTTCTCACACTTTTTAACCGCTCCCGTAAATTCGATCGGCGAGTTTCGCGAAATCTATACGGCGCGCGCGAGGCGAGTTACTTTGCGCCGTTAAGGACGCTACATTAATTCTCGCGGGCCCCCACCCCCGATGTCTTTATAGCCTTCCCCGCGCGCCTTTCGATCCGCCGGCCAATTACAGCACTGCTCGATTTTCAATCGTTGATGGACCTTGAATTTAAAAAAGAATCCTTCGATGATAATTAAAGATTTATAAAAGTCAGAAAAAGAGGCAAAGATGAAGCTGTGCTCGGATGAAATAAATGCTTCGCGGGGGGAATGTAGTAGCGGCTCGATTATTGAGATCGATCGCTCGATAGGATTGTCGACAAACCGAGTGAGCGATGAAGTTTGTTGCGGCATCATCGGGATTATTTACACATCCGGGCCGCGGCCCGGCGATCCGAGGAAAAAGAGCGCGTAATTGTATCGGAATAAAATAAACGATCGGCGCCGCTCGGGCACATTTCCTTTTTTGCGCGCCTTTTATTTAGTGCAGCGGCAACGCAGCGGCAACATAAACACAGACGCAGGGGGACGCGTATGCATTTTTTTTCGCGCGGCAAAATCAATTTTCTCCTTTTTTTTCGTACCGCGGCACGTTTGCGTTTAATTAATGTATCGTTTTATAAGTCGCGTCCATTAATACAGAAGATTGTACAGATCGTAATTTATGAGGACAAGTATACCAGTCGATTATAGAGGAGAGTTTTAAATATTCATACCATTAAGCATCGGGCCATATAGGCAGGACCGATATCCGCGATAAAATACTATGCGGATATTAAAATCCGCTTCAGATAAATTGCTAATCCCGCTCTCGCGGACTTAATTAAAGATAGAATTGCGAATCTCTGTTTTAACGGCTCGGCGCATTTTCGGCTTACAAAAAGCAATGCCTCATCCCATTAGCATTCCCGCCGGAATGCGAACTACGCCGGATAGGCGCAAAATTTGATCAACTGCCCGCTCGCCCGCATTTTTCAGCGCGTTCATGCGCAAAATCGCATTAAACTACTTTAAATACCGCTAACGATCTTAAAATCGATATTTTAATGAGCCACGAGGTGAAAGTTACAAGTCCCGATAAGAATAAATACCTTCCTTAATTCGACAACAAATTACAAATCGAACATAATCGGCTTATAAAAGCAGTTCGGCCGACTCTCCGGGCCGAGGAAAAAAAGGGTGCCGGGAATCCGGCAATAATGTCGCGGTTAATTGATATTGCATTTTTTCAACACCTGCACGCCAAAAAGACCGTGTACAAGGTGTATTAGGCGTATCTGGAATATTTTTCCGAGATCTCGATACGGACGATCGGTCGCGCGCGCCTACTGCGTGAGTTTCTAATGAATATGCAACGAGCGGACGAGGCCCGTCGTCTCTCGGGCAATAAACCTAGGCGACCATAAAATCCAATTAGTGCAAAATTAATACCGAGGCGGGCGCGCGCTGCTAGAAAAGCGGAATCGATCGGTCCTCCGACGGCTTGTCGTACCGGCCACTTACGCGGCGAACTAATGTCTTCCTTGTGCAACGCCGGGGCCACCGATAATTTATGCGAACGATCAGAGAAACAGGGAAAGAGCTCTTCCATCGACAATGACGCCCGAAGCGCGAACGGCTTCTTAATTACGTCGTCGTTTTTTTTTGTGAATTTCTTCTTTCCATTTAACGATGACTCGTAATATGTATAATAACGTATAGCTTAGGAGAAAAGACTGTGGGTATATGAACGTGCTCTTTGAGTCGATGGATCGAGTGAAAGATAGTTTCAATTCCGGGATAAAGTGAGCTTTTATATTGCATCAAAAGTAAATTTATTTTATTTTTTAAACTTTATTCCTATAGTTCATTTGGAAGAAAGGCGTATTTTTATTTACAACATTCTTATAGTTTTGCATATACTTAATATGATCTACTACTCGCTTTGCAATATTTTTATACTCATATCTCGAAGTATTGGATAAAAAAAGTGACGCATTTATGATGTTTACACTTATTTTAATTTCTTAAAACAAGATTATTCGTATTCAGTATTCCACGTAAACATTACAATTATTCCACGGGTAAATTTTTTAACCCCGAAAGCAAAATAAAGTATAAGCCGCTTGTGAAAATGGTTTTTATATACACTGTACGGCGCCGTTTAATTAAGTAATTAGGAATTAACATGGCAGTTGATTTGAAGATAGTGCGCAGCCCTGCTCTTCGTACCTGTCGTCGTTGAGGACGTATTCTTGCGCTACTGCAGTAAGTTATGTTAATACGGCGTGCACAGCTGTGTAATACACTGGTCTTGGTTAATTGCGAGAGCTACGCGGTGGACACTGGACCGGATCTATTACAAGCGATTACACAGCTATTAGTTATCTACCGGGTGTTCGTCGTATAAACCGAGCGGTGAAAAAAGTCCCGTGATGGAGAGTAATTTGAGAATAAGACCAGGAGGAAGGCAACAAACCTAAGAAATCGAGGCTACACTTGGGATCAAACAAAAACAATGGATCTGTGATGAGAAGTTAAAAAGTTTCATATAGTCGATTAATTTATCTTGTACGAACTTTCACTCTATATTTCATTCATAATTACGGGCATTTTATTGGCAAAAAAGTTAACGTTAGTTTATTTGTTGTCTCAAAACTCAAGACACTGTAGGATACCTTATATAATTAATATGGTTGATTAATTATTGAATATCAACGACAATGTTCATGCACATTTCGATTGAATTATTGGAAAAAACATAAAAAAATGTTAGTTACATAGAAAAAACTTCGTTGAAAAACGGTTTTACATAATGACAATCTGGTAGCTCAATTTAGTTTAAGCTTCGACCGTTGACCGAATGCATTTTAAATGTTTTACATATTAAATAGTATATGCGTAGTGAAAAAAGATTGCTTTCAAAACGTTATTGATGTTTTGCCGTGCATAAATTAAGTTTCTATCTTATTTATAGTTACCAAACGAGAAAAACGTTTACGATAAGATGTGTGCATGTGTGTCCATTGGTAAACTTTTGACAGATGTGATTTATTACTAATTTGTGAGTAAAAAGTTGCTAATATGAAAAGTAATCCAGAAATGAAATTGGATGTAGACTATTAATTTATTTTCGTACTATTGCTTGTAAATGATCATTATATTAGTAATTTACAGTTTGAAGTTTATTAATCTCTTCTGCAAGTCATTAAAATTCAAAGGTTTGCAAATTTCGGATTTCAATTAAGACCATTAACCGTGTCTTAGAAAGTTATTGAAAAATTAACAGGTTAAATTTCTAAAAATATAAGTTGTTTTTTCTTTTGTAAAAAACTTGTAATGTCAGTACTTGTCGGTTCTAGTATTCTAATTAGAATTTATGCAATTAAAACCGCTAATTGATAAAACTATACGATGAAAACGCGGCTAATAGCTTCTTTATAGAAATCATTGATCCCAAAACTATACGGATGTTCGGAGTAGCTTAAAAATGAGTTAGCTTGGAAATTCAGCGAAGAATCAAACTTTATTTTAAAGATTTGCAACAATTAAAAATGTACCTAAAAAAGGTACAGTAAATTGCCTTTAAAAGGTAACGCCGAATCAGTCAATGAAGAAAAAAAACCAACCTGGTGAATACATCAGGATAGTGCGTCCTGGAGAAGGCCTTTTCGAGCTCCTCGAGCTGGAAGCTGGTGAAGGTCGTCCGGTACCTCCGCTGCTTCCGTTTGGGGGCGAAGTCGTCGACGTCGGCCTCGCTCTCGGGACTGGTGGGCGCGGCCCTGGGCTGGGCGCCCTCCTCCTCGGCCCGCACTTCGTCTGTCGAGATGCCCATCTGCTGGCCAGCCTGCGACCCCGACGAGGTGGTGCTCGTCGTCGTCGACGAGGACTGTACCGCCTGCTGCTGTTGGCTCACCTGTGCCAACTGCACGACGATCTGCTGCTGCTGTGGCTGCTGCTGGCTAGCCTGGCTCACGCTCGAGCTGCTGGTGCTGCTCGCCGGGCTAGTCTGTGGCACCACCTCACCACTACCCCTTACTGTGTTATCTGAAAAATTAAGATTATTTATGTATTCGTTAAGTGCTTTATTGACAAAATATCTTTTATTTTATTTACTGTTCAAATAAGAGAAATTCACTTGATACATTTTTATGAAATAGTGAAAAGTACTAGATTAGTAATTAGTGGAGTACTTTTGACTATAAATAGTAAATCTCATATTATTTCAGCTCTTTAGTATAGAGTAATCAATTTTTAATAAGTCATAGAATATTAAGATATACAATAATATTGAGTAAATAAATTATTGAATTGCATTAGAAGTACGATTACTTTTTTAAAAGCCTTTAATAATAATCATTAGCTACATGTTTAATTGTAAATACGACGTGATTCTAATATTAGGTATTATATGAGGAAACGATTATTTCATGATGACTCATTAAACGAGGTAAATTTTTTACGATAACAATAAAAGCATAAATGCGCGATAAGCAATTTATAATAATACGTTAATTAAATTATTAATTGGTTTTGACTTCGATAATCAATACTTTATCATATCGGAAATAATTTTTGAAAAATATTTGAAACAAAACTCTGAATAGTAATTTACCGAATGATAACGGTCAAAATAAAGTTGTTTTCGTCGATTTTATAATTTACCGTTTATTTATACGAATTCTCCTTTTAACGATCCACTTAAATTACAAACCCTTAATAGTTTCGTTGTCAGTAAATCAAGTTTTCGTAGGAAATCGCAGATACCTAAAGCCGGAATACTTGGATCCATAAACGCGTATATGGAATCACAGTGAGGCGCGTATAATAAATTGTCGGAAAAAGTACGTGCAACGAGAGTGCAAAAAAGCCCCACCGCGATAAACGAGCCCGTACTTTATTACGATGCGACTTGCAGCTCGATCGTCTAAGAAACTGTCACACTTTCGCGTGACGGACAATTTTGACCAACTACCGAATTGCCGCTAATTGCGTTCCACAAAAATCCAATTTTTGTGGCTCACACTGTTTTTTAACTCTATTCAATGGCCGTGCCCCACTTATCTCGTGTATTATACGTCGAAATTCATTGTGCGCATACCATTTTTTTGCAACGAACTAAAAAGAGAAAAGGGAAAAGAAGAGAGAGAGGTATATTAACATGTGCCCATATAAGAGAGGCAGTAAAAATAATTATTATTAAGATAAAGAATGTGTACATAAAACGTAATCAAGCGAAAATTTCACTTTATTACTCTATAAAACTGTTAATCAGCGTCGCGCATAAAAGAACTAGAAAGTCGCTGACATTTAAAGCCCGCTTATGCACACGATCGCACCGAGGCTCGTTTAATCGCGTCGTTGCTTGCGTCTAAGTAACGATCGACGCTCTCATCTCCTCCACGGCTCGTCGTCAAATTGCCAGAAAGGAGCTACCTATAAAACCCCGGCGAGCATAACGCGCCGGGAAAATATTGAATTCCTCCGCGCGGCCGAAACAATTTGCCGGGGACTATAATCGTTCGACTCGAGACCCAATTTTTTTTCCCCCCCATCTCGCCGAATAACCCCGCGCTCGCTGGTATCGTAAACGCGCTCCCCCATTGTAATTTTAATTAAAAAGATTAGACAAGCGAGGAGATATCGCGCTGCCGATTTTCGCTCGTTAAAGAACGACGAAAAAAAAAAAAAGAAATAGAACTAACGCGAAACGCGGCGCTAATTTTCGCCGGTCCCACTGGCGCAAGGGACGCTTTAGACGCGGGTGCCTCTATTCGCGCGCGTATACGTGTGCGCGCACACCGAGAGGATCCGCACACTCGCGTCGCTGGTGTGTACGGGGAGGGGAAGCGAGAGCGATCGGAGCGATTCCTTTCACCGACCTTGCCGCGTTAATGATCCTCTCCGCTCGCGCGAGGAGAGCGAGAGCCCGCACCTAGCGCATCGGCTGCCGATCGTGTAACGCGCTCGATTTGCTTGTAACGACTCTGCTCATTTTCGCTCGTGATCGACGCGCTCGATACTTTGGATTTTCAGCCTCGTTTCGTCTTCTCCTTTTTTTTTTCTTTTTTTTCTTTTGCTCGCGCTCGGTTCCTCGCCCGCGCTATATACCTTCCCGGCAGATGGCGCGCCGGATGGACGCCGTCGCGATAACGCCCCGTCGGGCACTGCTTTTCGCACTTTGCGAGTATATTTGTAGATTAGCTCGCTGTTTATTTTAGCCATTTTCCCGAGTGAGTAACCGATGATTAAGACTCATTTTATGTTTCTTTGATCAATCTTCACTCGAGTGGTCATTAAAATGAATTTCCACGGAGTGTAGTGCTGATTTACCAGCGAGAATTTTCTTGCGATCCTTATGTACTACAATTATCTGTAGTATGAGCTAGGTAAATGCTGTAGGGACATTGCAACATATACCACATACCACGTACTTACTGCAGAAAAGCTGCGTAAATTTCTTACTTGCGGTTGATTTTTTTCAAGTACCGAAAATGGAGGTATAAATAGGCACTTGGGGAAAGAAACCTTACAGACTATACATTTTCACCTATATAAGTTCTATCACTTGATGAGTACCTAAATATTTATTGCAATATTTTGTAATAAATAAAATAATGTATCAAGTGATTTATACAACTTTATTATCATTGCATTTATAACAACATTTTATCCTCGCCTCGCTTGCAAAGAGCTGAAATCCCAACGTAATGAAAATGATGGAATTACCGCTAAAAAGAAGATTAATGATTTATTGCACGAAGTAAAACTAATCTCGGGTAAATACTTTTACAAATCGGAAATTGCAATCTTACTTTCGGGTGAGTAGCCGAGCGAGGCGTTGTAGAAAAATCGATCGGGCCTTTGAAAAAAGTCGGTTAAATTACGAATAAAGGCGCAGCAGCCCCATAAATAAGTGAGTAACGATAAGGTCGAGGGGGCAAAAAGCGTAAAATGAATTTTCCACTGGCCCGCGCACGGGCTTTTCTTGCTCGTCGACGGGGGGAATGGGCGGTGCTCGAATTAAAGCGCGGAATTCTCGGCTAAAAATCGCGTAAGAGGGTAGGAATCGGCGGCTACGGGGGCCGTTACGAGCGCGCGAGCGGCGCTCTCATCAATACGGTGCACGCGGGGCTCCTCTCGCTCTCGCGTTTTTAATCGGCTCTATTTATCAGAAATGAGATTATAATGCAGGTAGCCGGGGCGCACGCCATAATGCGCGCACGATAATGCAGCGGCCCTATTTTGTAAGGTGCGCACGCATCGAGCAAAAGTGGACGAAACTGCCTCGCCGAGGGTAGCCGGCTCGCGCGCGCGCACGCATTATGGTGGCATTAATGGACCGCTCGTCGCTCGCCTCCGCTCGGCTCCGTTATTAACTGAAAATTACCGAAACCGAAATCTAATTCGCGTAAACACTGTAATTTGCCCTATATAGACTCTTATCCACCTTCCTCTAACTCGCTTACGTAAAGTTCGAACTTCGCGCAAACGCGGCGGCCGCGGGTCCTTTGCGCAAAAATTCCATTCCCAAGCCCGTTCGCTTCATCACGCACCGGAATTCGCGATGCGTCAATGTGCTCCCGAGGTCCAAATCCACTTGCGGGATGCTTATTACGTAGAAATTCGTGTACTCGTTACGAGGCAGCAAAAGTAACTATTCGACGTTAAAGGATTAATAATTTGCTCCTTTTCTAATGTAAAAGGATTGCTTGTGAATTTCATTTTCTGCGTGCAAATAAGTGTTGAGAAATTCTCAATCGCCTCGTATAATAAACAAATTCTTCTTTTACAAAAGAAGCGACTAACTCCAAGTGAAAAGATAACGTTAGTTGCAATAATAATTGTTCGAAGCACACATCAAGTACGGATCTAAGCAGTTACTTCGTATTAACGGTTTTACTCGATATTTATCTCAATGAGTAAACATGAGTAGGCATGCACAGTTAATGCAACGAAGCCAGCACATAAAATAACTCGAAGATCATCAGGCTTTTTCAAATAATCCCGGAGCATTTTTAAACATTTTTCCCTGACTATTAATCAAATCTGTCTCTTCGTGATTCTTCGAATTTCATAAATATATTAGATTCACATCGGTTTTCTTGCGCATTTCATCGAGACGTAAAACTTCTAACTCGAAATTAATTACTGTCGTTAATGGAACTGTCTGATTTTATTGCCGTAATGATCTTCAATACAAAACTGAAGGTAATGCTGTATTAAGCGATAACACATAAAAGCACGAGGTATTGCGTGAATTTAAAATTAAATCAAAATTTAATTATTTAACGTTATAATAAGATAAAAAAACATTCATTAAATTTACCAAGTAATTACAATCCATCTGATCTAGACCCGTATCCCATCAGCAGCTAATTTTGTTCATCAAAATATAAAGTAAATTCATCTCGTGTAACATGTTTTATTGTAATTGAGATTGTCATTTAACTAAAATAGCTGAATGCATAATTGATCGTATAGGCGAATGAGCGATGGAGCCTCGAAGGTTGCGCCGATTCGCAGAAGTGTCGCTGCCGGCGGCGCTCGAGTCGACAAAAGAAGCGATGCGAAGCGCAGATAAGGCAGCGCGTGTGCCGCGATTCATAGCCATGCAAATTAGCCGAGCGAAACAAACTAATTAGCCGACTCATTGCTACCGTTTTACCGGCGGCGTTGCTCGGACGCGCCTGAAAGCGCCGGTCCGGCTCTTATCGTACTTGCAAATAGTCGCGGCCATTAGGCGCGACCGCGGATCACCCGTGCAGGGATGCCTCGGCCCCGATTGCCCGCCGACGATAAGCGGCCATCCGCGATGCAATTACGGCGAATTACATCGACGACGCATGGAGCGGACGCGATGAAAGGCGAGCCCCGCGGAAAGGAGACGTCCCGGGCAAAAAACAATAAGCCGGCAGGTGGGAGGTGGGATAGAGAGGAGATCGGGACTGGCCGATAGCGCGGGTCCCGAGATGTTTACCTTCCGGATACACGTAATGTTTGCGCGCCGGATGTGAGCTGTCGGCTTATCTTCTTATCGCGATTATTTCATACCGGCCGAACAATGAAGGAGAATCATCGACGACGCGCGACCGCTCCCTCCATCACCCGAGGAAATATTCCGCACTTTTAACACGCTCGAGGCTCCAATGTCGTGGAAAACAATTAGCTCTTTGTGCGCCACGCAGTTATTGGGTAATCCTCCGAGATTTATTGTGTCGCTGGTACATTTAGCGAAGAAATTAAAGCGCGCGTATGGCGCTGGTACAGCGTGATTAAAGAATTTATCTATATTACATTCCTGCCTTTCATTATTAATTTAAAAAATTCAATGCCACCGAGATTTATGATTGACTGAAAATTATATTTCCACCGTGAACTACAAGAAAAATTATGTAAATGCAACTATGTCCGTGGCAATTAAAAATTACTTAAATGACTTAGGAAAAAAAATGAAAATAATTGACTTGGAAGAAATAAAACCAGTATTTCGCGAAAAGAGCACTGTTCAAATGACTCGTTTTAAATTACCCAGCTCGAAGGTGTAAATCAAGTTTTTTCCAGACAACCCCAGTTACGCGGAGTATAAAAATCGGTCCACATTCCCGTCACTTCCGGTGTTGAATTACGCGTGCACCGCTCGTCCGCCATCCGCGTCCTCCTCGCCACAATTACATAAAAGCCCGAAGGATTGATGCCCATAAAATTGAACATTCGAGCGTGGAATCCACGGCGGTGATTACCGTTCGCGCTTCATCGATAACCGCATCGGCGGGCACCAATTAAAAATGCATCAGGCGAAAGCAGCGAGCCCGTTTAACTCGCCTTACGCTAGACGAGAATAAAAAGATCGGTTTCCGTATTCCGCGATCGTTAATCGCTTATGCTAATGTCAACGAACAGAAGTATATCTCGCGGCGGCCGCAGGGAATTAGCGATGAATCCAATATTGCGTAATAGGCGGGGTAATTAATTTGCGCAACGCGTTCGGGCGGCGGGCGCGCGACGCCTATAGGGACGCGGCAATTACGCTCGCTAATGGCTCGACTCAGCCCCGGCTCTCCGCGAACAATCCCGTAAATCGCCGGCCGCCTCGACGTACAAGGCTTTGTGCGCCGAGCTAAATTGTCCGCGCGTCTCGCCGCGGCGATGACTAAATCCAACTGATATACCTTACGATCGCGCGCTTTACTTTGAAAAAAATCCTCGTTTGGTTTGATTGATGTCACTCATTCCGCTGATTGAGCCTGATTTCTTCATCTTATTCTGAAGACAGTGGCGTTAAACTTTGCGTGGAAGTTTTTCAATTAATTATAATAATGATGGATGTGGAAATTGAAATGTATAGATTAACGATTGATAAAAAAAGGTATTTGCCGTGGAAAAATCATTAAATTAATGAAATTATAAATTATTAGTTTTACAATCGTTGGCGTAACTAACGCATGAAGTCACTGTTCGAAAAGTAAAATTTATCAAGTCGTTTTATTCGATTAGATAAAAACAGTACAGCTGTATACATAATTGTAAATTAAAAGAAACGCCGCGATGTCAAGATGAAAATTAAATTCAATTATCAGACGATTAAATTTAATCAATCAGGCATTTTGTTCAGGTACTAAAAATTAATCGCCAATGGTTAGCTTGGGAATGTAAACCAGAATGTATTCTTTCAAGTATCACAATATTTCCGAAAAAAACGTTAATTTGAGAAGACATCAATACGAGTTAATCATTGAAAGAAATTAAGCCCGAGAGAAAACATACGGGGCGATGAGTCAAGTGAAAATCCGTAAGTCGTAAATGTCAGTCATAAATTCGAAATGAATTTAGAAAAAACTTTTGAGGCGCCTACCATAAAAAATCCATTAATTGTCGAAACGTCTCATAATCAGAATAAGTTAAGGTATCCGCCCAGCCCGAAGGAAATAACGCGGCTCCGCCGAAACCAATCCCGTCGGGGCACCGTATGGCGAGAGCAGACCGGACCTTTTACTAGCTGCCCGCGACGACGCCCCGTATATTCCGGCGATTATTATGTTGCGAAGATTAGCATGTAAATCGGCGTAGTGCGCGTGCGCGTAAAATGTTTGCACTGAGCCTTTTACGAGCACGCGCGCGCTCAAAGGCGAAAGGCTGCGCTGCAGGAGAAAAGGAAGGATCGAGTTGTAAAATAAGAAAGCGACCGCGACGAAAAAGGCGAGGGAGCCGAGCCGGACGGAAAACACCCGGGCTTGGACAATCTTTTTATATTTTCTGATTAGTCCGCGGCGGGGGGAGGCCAGCGCGCCGTGTTTTGCCATTGCCGCGCGAGAGAGCGAAAGTGCCTCGACTAATGATCTCAAAAAGCAATTAAGTAACGAACGCTAAATGCGCCGTAATCCAGCTTGACGCCTTACACAGATCTGGATCAGCGTCACGTTCCGCAAAATAATGAGTTTGCCGAGACGAAAAAAAAAAACGAAGTTATTTTTTTCCAGCCGCTTGATAAATGAAAATTACGTTTCAATTAAATGGATCAAATAGCTGCGCGAGGTTAATCTTAATAATAGATCGAGCGTCGAGGTAAATTGGTTTCTCTCGCTTTTACCTCTATTTCAAAACTCGGCGTTTCGTACCAAAGTCAACAGCGTGGCGGTGGTATTTCGTTCGACGCTGTACAACAAGCGTATCGAAGAAATTCGCAGTCGGATTGAAATTACCATGAGATTATTGTACGACAAATTTATCAATTTCTGTAATAACACCCTTTTAAACAGGGGCAATTCGTTTTCGAAATCCCAATGAATCATTTAGCAGGAGAATAAAAAGGTAAATACTATACGTGGACAAGAGAAAGAGAGAAAGAAACAGTAGCTAACAAGTTTACGGGGGGCTCGGCTTAATGTGGCGATTTATTTACGAGATTCAATAACTTATTGTTGGAATTCGCTCACCTTTGCGGGTAATTGCTCCCCGGTAATATTAATGATGGCTATTATGATTATAGGCGTTTTACATATGGCTGCTGAAAATAAGAAAATAAACGCTCCAATGATGAGATCGAATCGCGATATAGCTTCGATTTATTTTTTACATTGTGCACGAGATCGCTCTTCATTTTTTATCGAATTTAATCTTTATTATAAATAAATTGCAGTTGTGAATAAATTTTTATTAAAGTGTTTTGTGGTCGCAAATAAAAAAAACGATGTAGCAGAAATAAATAACGGACATTCGACATTAAAAAATGCACGCTAATTACGCTTATAGTTTTTAATAACGTTTGTCGAGCCTAAATGGATTTCCGCAATGATTTGCATAATTGATGTAGTCATTTGAACAGGTTACATTGTTGACTGGGAACTGACGCCTATAAATCATGTAGGCGCGTAAAAAAATGGTCTTGTAAACACATTAGCTAAAAAAACGGAGAACGTTTTCGAGCGCCAAAAATAGACAGCGAGAAAAAGTTGGTAAAACGATGAAAAGAAAAGCAAAAAAGGGGGGCACGAGTCGTCGATAGAGTTTTGACGAGGTGCTGCAAGAGGCAGCAGAGCCGCGGCCGTCGAGGCGAAGATCGACGATAACGATATACGTAAACGATCATTAGCGGATCCTGAAAATAGCGAGCTCGCGCCACGTGAGACGATAAATCACGCGGCCCCGTTCGCGCTCGCGCACGGACAATCGGCGAATTAGTGTTGGATACGTGCAGGCAATTACCGGCCTCGGCTTCACCCATTCACGACCTTTACACCTAGACGGCGAGCGCGCGCCAACATGGGCGCATCGCCGTGCGAATTATACCGAGCGAGTCGTCGGCGCTCGACTTCCCATTATAATCGTTTTGCAGTCCCCGCGTGACAATGGGCTTCTATTATGCTATTAATACCGTATGTATAGTCGCGTTTAATTCCACCGACGGATGCTCATTTTCAAAGATTTATACGTAATTAAATAATTAAATGCTGCTTGATCGTTTATGTTCACTCAAATTATAGATAAGAATTTTCGCTTTTATTTAATGTAATCTTCACGTGTATATTTATGCAACGTTTGCGTTTTATTACTTGTGACTCGTCATCTGATTTGGAAAGTTCAACATTTGCGCGACAATCGAAAAAATGTCAGGTACAGTAAATTTAAAATATTCAAACGCGAGCGCGCATTTGCGAAGGACATCTTTAAATTTTCAATTTACGATCGTAAAGTATCATTGAAGGATTTTATTGCGCGCATCGAGGCATCCAGTTGGACCTGTTTTCGCGCTGTGAGGTGTGCGCTGTCAGGTACAGTTTCTCTTACAAATGATCCGAAGCGATTAGAAAATAATTTATTAATCAAGCAAGGCAGTCGTTTCATCACGATATCATTATGCTAAATTGGAAATGAAATCGCGCGACCGCAAAGGTTTCGCGCGACGGGAAAAAGGTCACATTGCCAGCGTGATTATGAGCGCTCGAAACTCTTTTTTTTTTTTTTGCGCACGCAATAAATCAACGGGTTATTAATCGCAGCTAAAAAAATCACATAAAAAGTTAATTTTCTCACTAAATCTAGACATGCTATCCACAACGAGCGCATGAATTGTACTACAGCGGGTTTTATTATCGTCAATTACGAGCAATTTTAGCATGAAGCATAAATTCGAAATTGCCGCCGATCGATTCTGCATGCATTAGCCACGGACGGATTTTCTGTAATGGTTTCTAATAGACACGGCCGAGAGGAGATGATCGAGGAGATGGGAATTGGATTCTCCGTAATTGAATGTGTAATTTTCAAAACACATGTAATAGTTGCCATTGGCGATTTGCATAATTCCTGGACTAAGAAATTCCACGGATCTAATTACGATCTCGCGGTTTATCGGAAACGTTCACCTAGGTATTTCACATTTGTTCCTTTTTTTGTCAACGCGTTAAAATAAAAGAGCGACAAAATACAGTTGCACTTTAGGAGTAGCCATGCGAATCGACCATTACGCTTTGCTCAATAAAAATCCAACTAAGTTGTTTTATAAGTAGTGCCGATTGACTAATGATGTTATAACGACATCATCGTCTTTTAAATTACCTCGGCATTAAAAACAATGAGCAAAACTGCTAAGTTTATAGCCGCCGGATTGTTACGCAAGGCACCGCCGTAAAACTACTCGTCGTTGAAAAACGTAATTGCCCGATTCCAAAGAGAGCCGCGCCGTAGAATCGACGTAAAAAGTGCATCGATGCTTTGTAAGTGCCTTTTGCAAATACACTCCGCGCGATCGCTATATAAATGAAAAGAAGCGGCCGAGGCGTTCGATAATACAGCGACGCTCCCGGATCGCCCTAGGAATGTTTGTCTGACTACGTGATCGGTTTGCATCGCCTAGCGCTCGGTTATGAGGCCGCGGGATGAGAAAAAAGGACGCGAGGCGAAAGAAAGAAAGAAAAGAGAGGAGGGCGAGGACCCGGAGCGGCGCGAAAGTCATCAGACTCGCTTATGACGAGGCAAAAATCGGCGCGCCCTTCCCGGCGGCTCGATCAACCTCGGGCAATTAAGCTTTTTGCGGAGCTTGTAATTGTTAATAATTGAGCATAATCGCCGAGGGGGGGGCTTTTTAATCGCATTAGTGCGCGGCGCGACTTTTGCGCAACCCGCGCGGAGCGGAAACGTCGCGGCGAGCCGCGCACACTGTATACACCGTGCACCTTCGGGATCGCTTTTGTTTATCGTCCCCCGGATAATGGTGCGCGGGGGAGCGCGCGCTGCTTTGCATAATCGCCCTCCGCGCTAGGTGTATAATCAAAAACTCGAGCTCGCTCCTTCGCCCCTCGCTCGCTCGGGCCTGCTTAATTAAGCCGAAAAAAAAGAAGGGGGGAGCGGCGCGCGCGCGTACCCGCGAGAATTTT
The DNA here is from genome assembly GCA_035586675.1 of Eurytoma californica. Taxonomy (NCBI): domain Eukaryota; kingdom Metazoa; phylum Arthropoda; class Insecta; order Hymenoptera; family Eurytomidae; genus Eurytoma; species Eurytoma californica. The sequence goes on along the minus strand of JAXIUT010000048.1, from coordinate 15,054,558 downwards.
GAGATCGTCCTTTTCGCGGCAATTTCGCCGTCTATTCGGCCGGCGTCCTAGATTAAAATCCAGCCAGCTATCTCGGCTTAATTATAATGTAACGCGAGGATTGCTCGAGCGTCCGGTTGGATGCAGCGGAGTTGCACCAGCACGCCGGGAGAGTGCATCGTGTCAAGGACTCCGGCGAATGTAGCGCCTCGATTTGCTCGAGTCGTGAAACATCACTTTTCTCTCCCCCGTTCTCTCATTTCCCGGCTTGACTTGTCTCGCTCGCTCGAGATCCGCGGGTTATGATAAGATTGAAAAAAACTTGATAAAAACTTCAACACCTCGGGCTCGAACAATTTTTGCATTTAACTATACGAGCTACGGTTTTTTTTTCAATTTATGGCGCCGCCTCGGTGGTATGAATTTATTTAACAGCAAAATATGCGTGTGATAACAAAAAAAAATTGATTAAGATTTTTTACTCGCAATAGGTATTAATTCTTGTAAACAAGAAATTAATTAGAGGTTTTAGCACGAAATTTGATAAAAAAATTCAATTAACATCCAAAGGGTTGAACAATAAATCGAGATTGTTAAAAAATTCTATTAAGATAGAATACCGAGTATAGCGTCTTTCACTAGCAAGATAAATAGGATTAGATTAGTGAAATGTGGAGGTCTTTCGATTGCGCGAGATAATTATCTAGATATTAAATTAGTTAGAGGAAAAGAATTATCGTGTAAAATGGGAATTTAATTAAAAATTTTTTCAAGATAGCGTACTTCACGCGTCCAACAAGCGCGTTGTTTATTTCGATCAAACGTAAAGCTGAAAAAGTCTCGCAAACATACGTACACACGCATACGAGAGAGAAAGACGAATAAGGTCAGAACGAAAGAAGAAGCAATCTTACAAATGTTGAATTGCATTTTCGTTATTCGCGCGCGAAGCGTAAAAAATCGCGTTTAAATTACGGGCTTAAAAGCGGCAAATTGACGCGGAGCTATTTCATCATTACATAACCGCATATATTTACGCTCTCGGCGTTGCGCGAAAAAAAGTGTGCGAAGAAAAATAAACACGTGCTCGGGCTCGGCGGCGGCGGCGGCCGCGGACGCTGCTTTCGTTGGCAAATTATTCGAAGCCAATTGGCGGATTGCATTATGAGATCCGACCGCAAGTCATTCTCGCTTCGCGCGCTAATCGGGGCCCCGTGCGCGAGCAAGCGCGCGCGTGGAAGTGCCATTATGCAGAAAAAGGCTGCTCATTGCGCAACGACAATCTCGCGCGGCTCTGCGCCCGGCCGCAGGAACAATCGTATCCTACGCTGCAGCAGTCTCTACGTCGCCGGCGTGTATATCTCGCTCGTGTATATACGTATACAGCCGCGGCGAGAAATTCTCTCCTCGCGCGCGGAGGGTATACACCTCCGCTGGCCGAGGCAGGCCTATTGTGCGACGCGCCGCTGCCGACGAGTGAATCGTAATTGAGAGAAGATCGTCGCGGATAAAGCCTCGGGCCGCAGCCTGTCGCCTCGTAATGGGAGGCGCGGGGTACTTGTACCGCCGAACCCGACGCTCCCTTTGTTATCTTCGCACGGACGATGAAAAACGTGCGAAAATACGACACTTTCGCGCCGCTTATCTCGAGGCTCCTTTACACCTTCGCACCTGCACAAGTCGCCGGTTATTCACTCTGACGATTCATGCCCGGGACGAGTGCATTTCCTACCATTTACTTTGCCCTTTTTTAACAAAAACTTTAGGCTAGTTTACCACCTTTAAAATGCTAACTGCAGCAATCATTTATCGGGGTAAGGAATTTCTTATCATTTATTAGCAAAAATACTTACAACACACAAAGCAATAAAAGCTTATTATTAAATCTTGTCAAAATAATGTACATTATAATTTTTTGCATTTTTGTAATTAACAATTTTAAATAAATACTTGCTTTTGCCAAACGGGATGATTTCATTAATATACATTTACAATTGTACGACTACTTCGTGTAATTAAAATAACTGCGGGGTATCTCGAAATTTACTGGTTCGGTTATTACAGAGCGGCTGAGAAATCGAAGAAAAAAAAGCAGCTCGAAGGTAATTGGGGAAAATGCGCGTGGTCTCGCACTAAATAGGAATAGTATCGCGTTTGCAACTTTTCTCCTTGCGGGCGCGCAACTGTGCACATCGGGCAGGCTGCAATTATTATTCAATTTCCGTAACTGCACTTATCTTAACTCGATGTCACAAACGAGCGAGCAAGCGAGCGGCGACTCGAGCTCGCCCGCTGTATATACACGTAGCCCGACGGGGGGAAAAGGGGGGCGAGGTAATGGCGCGGCTCACAATTAAAGCCTATTAGCCGCAGCTCTTGGCGTGACTGCAATTTCGACTGTGCGGTGCTTCGCAAGCGACACCCTTGACATTTTTTCACTTCTCGCGAGCTCACTTTCCTCCGTTTCCCGAGGCGACGTGTCCGACGGGGGGCCCTCCTCGGCCTCCTTCCACCCGCGCGCTCTCCACTCGGCGAAATGACATATTCGGCCGCGTTCGTGCGCCCCGCGATCCATCAAAGTTCATAGGGCAAAGAGCCATTCCGCGGATGCGGCGAGCATGTGTAATACGCGCGCGATAGGATCGGGGCACGAAAGGACGCTTCGAGAGCCGCGTCGCACAGCTCTTCCGTGACAAACGACTGTGCGCAAAGCCCCGGGAGAAGAAAGGAAAAAAAAAACGGGAGGGAGAAAGGATTTTTTTTCGCGGTAACGGAATATCGCGAAGTAGGAACAAAGAGCGCGCGGGACGCGCTATCTGATGGCGAGGCGAGCGCGCGGGCTTTCTCGGGGGGGTATAATTGCGGTGCCGTAAACACTCGGCTGTCGCAGCTCGATACGCTCGGCGGCCTTTCGCTGTAACGCGATTAAGAGGAGCGAGCGATCGGTATCGCCGACCCCGCAAGCCGCTTCTATGCAGAGGAGCTAGTCGCGACCTTCGGGGAGACGCTGCGGTCGGGCGAAATTGGCGACGACGACGCGGGTATCCGCGGAGGATGAGAAAGTTCGCACAAGTTCTTTCGACTTTTTCCAATTTTGCGTAATGGACTTTCAATTTAATGAAAGCGTGGATTTACTTCTTTGCACTTTCGCACTACGAAAGGAATCGCGGTAAATCTGAAATTCGATGCCAAAGGTAATTAGTTCGTTCTCTCTAATATTCGCGCGATCGGACACGTCTAATCGGAACCATTATCTTTATCAGAATTTCAATCAGGATCGTTTTGCATTTTCTTCTTTGATCGTGTTTTTACAAGAGGATTTCGAGATGTCCTGCAAGTGTTACTTCCAATTAGCTGTTAGGTGGGAATCAGCAGCGGAAAGAAATTTCTAATTTGTAGGTCATGGCTTTTGCAATCAAGTCTTGATCACATCAGGCAGACACAGTAACAAGATCACCCGTTTCGTTCACTCTCAGACTCGTTTATTTCTTATCATTCCAGAAATTTTCCTTTGAAAAACTGTAGTTTATCGTACTCGATATTTAATTCATTGATTACATATTTTCTGAATATAAATTAAATTGTCATTAATTTTAAAACGATTTATCTTTCTTATAAGTATTTGTATAATGAGTTTCTTTAAAACGAATTGTTACTTAATAAAATTTAATTTAGAGTACTGCTGGCAATCACGGAAAAACATGTACATCAAAATAAGTCAAGTGTATTTAAAAAGATGTCATACCGAGCTCCCGTCCTGTCATCCCCGCTAGTCCTCAAAGGTGCAGACGGGCATGAAATTTCGACGGACAATTACAAGAGGTTCGCTTCTCATCGGGGATTTCGAAGTCATTAACGATCGCAAAAAGATCGTTATAAAAGATCCCCCTCGCTCGCTTTACAAAAATAGCCGCATTCCCGGGACTGGTCCCTCCCTTGAGCGATCCGTCGAAAAATCACTACGTCGCGCAATAATTACTCCCGCAGGCTTTTTGTCGCGGCCCCGCGAGCTACCTTTTTTCCTAAGCTCTCGGGGCCGGGGAGAACGTGACGATTTGCAAAGGCGCGCGCGTTCCTCCCCCTGCGATTTCTGCGAGTCGGCGGTCCCCCGCTTCTCGGAAACTCGGGAGGATTAACCCGTCACAGAATCGTAGTTTTCGAGTGGGGGCCCCACCAATTACTCCGGTGCGTGCGCCGGTCCCCGGGCTCTATCGGCCCCGGCGTCGTCTCGGCTCCCCGGAGCCGCGCCGCTATCAGGAGCCTGGTAATGTGCTTGCCTTGTCCCCGATTAATCCGAGTCCCGAGTCGGCCGCCCGAGATAGCGGAGTCCGTGACTCCGGGCTCGGCCACTCTGCCCGGGCTCTTTACCGCATTTTTTCACTTTTTGCCTTTCTATCTCCCGGCCTGAACCCCCCCTCTCCGTCCTCAACCGTCCCCTGTATATACCGACCGATTCTCCCGAGGCCTGACGTACGCTTGAAAACTTTCATTTTCCTCGCCTTTTCGATTCCCCTCCTTTCGCTGTTTCCGATAGGTTTGGGGGGGCTCTATCGCCGCTCGTTACTCACCCGCGAATATGGATACATTTTTAAGGAATTTTTGCGGGACGATCACCGCCGGCCTCCTCGCATTCCTTCCTTATCGCTTTTATTAATTAAGCATTCAAGAGACTTTTTTATTATCCTCGCAATTCGTCTTGCCCGAAACGACGCTTCTTTTGCGCGCAAGAAAAATTTACGCGATTGCAGACTAGCCGGAACGCATTAATTCACTTTGCCTCGTGCGATTTCGAACCTATGCGACTGCTTTGAATAAAAAGCAAGTCACTCAGAGTGAAACATTGAGTTGTTCAGCATTTCATCATTTGATTTAAGATTTAAATAAAACGTTATTCATTCGAGAGCGTAAAAATTTTTCTAAATTCAATTCTAGCTAACCAGCATTATTTAAATGCATAAATAACTTTAAAAAGTGGATTAGAAAAGTGACTCTTACTGTTTATCTAAATCCGGAAGCTAAAGAATTTCGGCTCGTCTAATCCAAGGCCGCGATCGAGTAGAAAAAGAGCAATAAAATTTCGGAGTAGTCTCGCGTCGTCTATTAGCGTCGGTCAGATTAGTGGAGTGGCTGTGAGGTCCAGGCGACGGTCGGTACACGTCGTCCGGCTCCGGCGCGTCGTTGCAGGGGGGCGAGGAGGCGTCAGCGCCTCGCTCGAGAAATAGTAGCTTATCGAAGGTGGCGAGTGTCGCCGCTTACAAATAAGGATCTCCGCGCCGCCGCGGATTCGGGCGCGCGGCACTCGGACGCCGCATAGAGATCGTATCTCGGCGTGCTCGCGCGTGGCCGGACTCGCTGTTCGCGCTCGTAAACGAGCGCCGGGATCGTGTCCCCAAAGTGATTCGACGAATTACCAGCGGCGACCACCTCCCGACTCCCTAATGCGCTCGCCGCCGCGCGGTCGGCATTTTTTTCTCCCCGGGGCTCCCCCCCTCGCTTCAAAATCAATTCCCTTATCGGCACTTTACGGCTCTTTTTGTCCGGCTCGCTCGCGTCTAGGCTCGCGCGCCCGAAATAGCCGGGATCGCCGGCCGCCCCTTTTTTGGCCGCGGATTCCCGCGTCGTATACGAAATCGTTAGGGAGGACTAGACTGTATTCCTGGCATTCGGCGATCGTTGCTCGGGGGGGTGGGAGCTCCCGGTGACCCGGTGCCCGGGGGTACCGAATGAAAAAAAAAAGCAGAAGCATCCTCGGAAGCTGCGCGGATCGCGTGTCCGAGGACGAGGCGTTCGGAGAAGCTGGGGACCCCGGGGGGAAACGGGAGGAGAGCCGGCAGGCAATCCATCGTAAGCGCACATTCCAGTGTCTAATCCATTTAACATAAATTCGCTGCCGGCCAAGGTCCCCCCCTGCCTCCTCCTCCTCGGGGTGGCCAGCTCGCTTTCGCTGGAATCCGCGACGAGTCAATTTTCGGCGAGACCGGAGTCGACGTCGCGTAGCCCGGTAGCCCGCGGGTGGCCCCTTCCATCCGCCAAAATACACGGGACTACCGACCGTTTCATTCGGAATGTCTTCTAGGCTACCGCTCGCGGTCCGGCTACTCCTTGTCTCTTTCTCTCTCTTCCTTTCGCTTTCTACCTTTGACGCGCAACATCGAATCCGCCTTCCAGCGACTTGCACCCAGCGTTCCGTGAGTGTTTCACATTTTTCGCTGTCGTATCAGTTTACAATTAACTTTAAATTGTTCTCAAGAATTGACGGTGCCTGTCTGATGTGATTAAAACGTTAGTGACTCCACATTGGATACCTATTTCTTACATAACACATCTAAATCTGTAAATTTTAATCAGTTGTTGTTTAAAAACTATCATTTAATTAAACACCAGTCGTTACATTTAATTTCAAATATATCACGACCAACTAAAGTTTTGAGCTAATCTGAGAGGGAAATTTAATAAACGCGAATGTGAAATTGCGTGAATAAAGCAGTTAGAAATAAACAACAGTAGCAAATTTGTCATGCACGCACCACGATCGACTAATAATGTTTCCATTTGCGAGCGAGCGACTAAGTGGTCGTAATTCAATAGAAACGTAGGACAACCAGCCGATCTCGTTTGCCGATTTTTTCCGGCTTGGAAAGGAAAGCCTCCGGAATGGAGCTCTGGAAAGCTCCGATCTCGATCGCGACTCCCGCCGATCCCGTATATGCCATATACATCGGGCTCTCTCGCGGCGAGGCTGGCCTGCCCCGCAGCAGGTGCAGCGGTCGCTCGAATTCCGGGAAGGTCCGTGCGAAGCGAGTCCGCGGCGCGCGAGCGCGCGACAAAGAAGCGCAGCTCCCGAGGGCTGAGCGAAACTCGAAGAAGCGCGGCTCGCGCTCATGAATTAAAAAGACCGGCAACGCGTTAGACTCGGCGCTTTTTGCCCGGGCCCCCCTCTCTCTCTCTCTCTTTCTCTCGGGGGACGATCGGCGACGGTTCAATCGGCGCGCGCGCGCGCGCGGGGAGCCGCCGCGGGTAATTGTCCGGCCGTGCGTCGACTCGCATACACGCATCCGCAGGTGCTATTAACTGCTTTCCAGCCACGTCCTACGCTCCTCTCGCTCTCCTCTTTCGCCTCTCGCTTCTCCGTCCCCTCCATCCGCCTCGCGTCCTTGTCCACTCGCGTTCGTTATTTTGCGCGCGCGCTGCAGCGTTCCTTCTGCGCCGCCCGCTTTTTCTCCACTCGTATCGCTGGCCGATTGCCGCCTATAGCCGCGCTGATGAAGACGTCCCGCGCACGCTCCCCCGATAAAACCAGCGCTGCCTTTTAATCGGGCCGCGAGTGCGCATCATTGTGAGCACGTAGCGCCTTTACGAGATCGATTCCTTCTGCGACGCGTGCATCGGTGCGCCTTCTGCGCGCGAATCCGCGCGGGAGCCTTTTTTGCGGGCGCGTCCGCCTTCCATCGACGCGCTTCTTTTGCGCCGCACCGAGAGCACTAGTAATGTCACTTCGTCGGATGATTATATTCGCGGTCTCGAGGCTGCCCACGTAAAAACCCGCCGCAATCTGCGCCCTGTATGCGCCCTACTTTGGGACTTATCGATTATATACGTATATAATTGCGATTTTTTACGGACCCCTGGTCGATACCTTTAATTGTTACGGGCTGTTTATTATTCAATTTTCGTTCTGTATATGCTGCTCAAGTTTCATCTTTTATTGCAAGCTTATGTAAATAAAGCTGACGGAATCAGTGAAAAAGCATCGTGAGCTAAGCTTAAAACCACTCGTTTTAGCGGATGAAGAAGTTTTCATTTCTTTAATGTTCCCTTATTACAGCGTTTCCGTTTATTTACCTTTTCTGCCTGTGAATTAAGCGCAATTACACGTTTTTTAAGCACTCTGTATATACCGATACCGATCTTGCTTTAATTGTCTCAGTTCATCTTCTATTCTGCACGATTCACTAATTTCCCCGAAGCTATTATTGCAAAAGAATTTTTTTTCCAAATTCTAGCAAACTAATGTAAACGAAAGCGAAGGAAGTAGCGAAAAGCAATTACCTAATGAATGAGACTAACTACTTAAGCAAATCGACTGCAAAAGCGCGGCTATTTCGGGGCGCAACTGATTACACTTGTAAAAGGCAAAGTTGCCAAAATCGCACAATTTAGAAAGTCGAGCGCAGTTCGCGGAGGGTGTAGGAAACGATCGCGTGAGCCGAAATCACCTCGTGAAGCCGACCGACAGTTCGACAAACGAATCTCTCGCGCGGTCGCGCCGAACATCGCCAGGCCGGAGGAGGAAAAAAAAAGCGAGGAGGAAAACCAAGGCCCACCCTTGGCCGGAAGCACCTGTAGTATTTCTAGCCGCTGACACGTTATCGCATGTTGCGAGTCAATTAAGCTACGAAATTTCACTTTCCGCGAGGGCGCGCGCGCGCGCTCCGGTAATTGCTCGCTCGGGCCAAAAACGAAAGGAGCGAAATGACCGAACCAACGCCTCCTGGTACAAGGAGTGCATACGAGCGACGGGACCGGTTATCGAGGTGAACCCTGACCCTCTTTTTCTTTTTCCCTTTTTTTTTTATTTTAAAGAAATGGCAATTAAATTGAAAAGAAAAAAATGAAAATTTCTCATCGAGAAATCGAAATAAAAAAGCACGCCGAGCGATCGGTACGATTTAATGTCGGAATTAATTTCTTACACGACGGGGGAGCTTGATAGCGTGCGATTAAAATTCGCGGGCGTTTTATCAAACAAGTGTAGCAATTAAATTCGGCCGACATTTAGCGAACTGAAATGTGTAATTTATTCATGTTTACATTTCCAATTTAAAAAGTCGCGGGGAGTTAAGTTCGTTTGCGCTGACGATGCAAATTACGAGGCGCATAAGCGGCCCGACAACGGCTCATCAGAGTTAATAAGCGCGCGCGGGCTTGAAAAGGTATCGAAAAACTGGACCGTGCGACTTTTGAAATGCCTTGTCCTTAATTCCCCCCCGCCATAAACAGATTTGATTATTTCTCAGAGTCATATCAGCGTGCGCGCGCGCGCGGGGCAGATGTTTTCTGCGTCATTAAAAGACACGAAACGCCGTAACGAGCGAGTTTCGCGGAATCGCGCTCTCTCCGCCGCTCGTCTAAATACGCGAAAGGGCGACCGGAGGAAAAGAAAGGAGAGCGGGGGGGGGGGGAGAGGGATAAATAAATAAATTAGACGCGAATAAATATGTAGCGGCGCGGGGAGGCGCGGATGCGGCGTATACGGGCGAAGGAGAGCGCGCGGGACTCGGGGCTGCAGGTAGGCAGGGGTTGTCATTAACTGGGAGCTCGCTCGGGAGATAACCACTACCTGCCACCACGGGGCTAATTTTCCTCGCTCCCCGACGCTCCTTAGCCTCGCTCATTACAAAAAGGCTGCGCGCGCGAGAGCCCGCTAGTCCGCTGCTGGCTATTTATTTCCGAATGGCGCATATCACTTTTCGTAATGGCTTCGCTAAATTAAAAGTAAACCCCTCTGGCGTCTCGTGCGCGAACCCGAGCGCGTGCCTTGGCCTGCACCGACGAGAACCTTCGAAAAAATTATCTCGAACGAGCATCGCGAGCATTTGCGAAAAATAATTTGGCTTTTCGCGTACGAGCCCTATTCACGACTGCAGTTGACGGATACGCTCTCTAAAGTTGAATTAGTGGAAATTCCACTAATTTTTTTAGTGAACCGATTTTCCACTAATCAGTTAGTAAAATTCACTATTAATTAGTAGAACTTCACTAATTGAAATAGTAAACAAAATTTCTACTTAGTTGAATTAGT
>JAXIUT010000048.1:15013284-15044677 GCA_035586675.1 Eurytoma californica | reverse complement strand
TGGAGCAATTTGCACTATTCAAATTAGTGCATAGTCACTATGAATTAGTGGCTTTTCACTAATTCAACTTTAGAGAGCGGATTATGAAATAGTGTTTTAAAGAATACTCTGTTTTCATACGTGCAGTTTATTATGTAATCAATAAATTACAGGTCAATTAGTCCGGCGAAACGAAAGAGCTTTGAATGTACAAAAATTTTTATAAAAATTCATAAGCGACTTCCATTTTACACTGCGCTATTGTTATGCATATTCGTCGATAAAAAAAATCAATGAATTTTTAGCCGCGGGCGCGTAAAATTCGGCTACTGGATGCTTTCGATGCTGCATTGTCGGGTCGGAGTCTCGACAGCCGCGCATATAAATTATTCACTTTTCGTCCGGCTTGGAGAAAAAAAGTGCGCGGGAAAGGGAGAGGGAGAGCATTTATAGTTTAACGCCTTGGCCGACGATGAAATTAATTGGAGGCTCGGGCTGAGGGGTCGCCCCGATCTTTACAACATGGAAATTTATGGCGCGTCGTTTAATCAAGACACCGTTTGGCATTTTAAGCAGAGGTATATCACCTCCTCGTCTAACCAAGCGCCTCTTGGCATTCCACAGAACAAATAAGAAAAGTCCGGACCAGTGCATTAAGTGGAAACTCGAGGCGTCTCCAGTCGACGGTACTCACTGGTATACTAATGAAATTTCCAAAAATCGAGTAGAAAGGCGCGACGCTGAAACCTATTAACTCGGCGCTCTTTATCGCTTTATAATTAGCTTTACTGTTACTTAAAGTTTACAGGCTTTTCAATCAAAATAAATAATCTTTAATGCTTTGCACTATAAAATCGCGCGAACGGATTTGAGTTTTGTTTGCATAAATTATAAAGCGTGACAATTTTTTTCTTTGTTTTTTCGTCAATAAATTTTTTTAACGTTATTAACAATATTTAATACTCCTTGAAGCGTAAAATAAAGACAACAAGTTTTTCAGAACAGCCTGTAATTAATTTTATCTTTAAATTTCAAAGTAATAGAGTTTAAGACCTTTTACGCGTCGAACGCCTTTTTGTTCGCGCACAGTCATTTTAGCTGGTTTGAAATATTATAATGAAAGTGTTGAATACTGAAGGGTAACTACCACATTTTACTAAGTGCATTGAAAAATACACACCTACGGGCTTCGGCGCTGGTATTTTTCGATATTAAAATGTGAAATCTTATCCCTGTAATTTAATCTAACGAGTCTCGGTCCTCTACATATTAACTAATTTAGGGAAATTGCAAAGAAATCGCGAGTACCATCGAGCCGTTAAAGTGAGTAAAAAACATCATCTCCTCCCATTTTTTTTATCGAAACGAAGCTGGAAATACTTTAGTGAGTCCTCGAAAACTAGTAAATAGGAAGTAGAAAATCCGTTGACTCTTCCAGGTTTGTGTATATATGTGAAATTTCCGAAAAAGGAAGAAGCCGAGGAGCGCAGTGGATAATTACAGGTTAGGGGGAGGTAAGGAGTTTTTAAACATTACGCTCGAGGATAAAAAGAGAGAGAGACGTTGTGTGGACAGGGCGCAATATTACGTTAGTAATTGGAAAAGTAGATCACACAAAAGGGAGAGGGGGGGGGGGCGCGGGAGTGGGGGTAGTATAATGAAAGATGATGAAAAGCGATGAGGCCGTGAGGTTGGTAGCCGGGCGATGCGCGCGAGCAAGCACCTGTCCTCGTCTCGGCCGGGCAAAATAATTACCTGTCCCGTATGGTACCTACACTCCGAATTCCCATTCGAGCCAATATCCTTCTAGCCGACATAAGCGCGGATAACACGTAATTAAGTTAAGGCCGCTTGCCTCGTCAATCCCGTGGAGTCCGCGCGCCGACTCTCCTTGCCTTATTCGCGTCCCTTTTTTTACTCTTCTTCCCCCCCCCCCCCTCTTTTTCCATCCTCCAACATTAATTGCCCGGTAATCGAATAATACCCGAGAAATTGCTTGATTACATTAACTTAATTGCTTTGACTCTGTGTTTGAAAAATAATAATGAGAGAAATTAAAGAATTTACAAACATCAAATGAGTAATGGATGCACTTCGGCTCGCGATTATCCCGCCTATAATTATCGCAATTTTTTAACCTAAGGTGGATCGCCTCTTCTTGCTTTAGCCCTCGCCACGGAGGAATTAAGCGACAATAATTTAAAAAAAAATGGAAGTAGGTGGCGACTGCGGATGACAAGGACAAAGTTTCGCAGCCGACGGCGATATAAGGTAGCTCGAGGTATAAGAATTTATCGCTCGGACAAAGGCAAGTAGCGAGTGAATTTTTAAAGTATATTCAAATATATGCTCGGCTATAAATCCTGATAAAACGCGACGGACTGTGCGAACTCATAAATATTTGATACTCTTGACAGCCACTAATGCTTCAGGCAGGCTGGAATCACTTTTGGAAAACAAAGAGAAATTGGATCCATTATCGTCGCTTCAAAGTTTTATTGGTTTATCGGGATCTGCTCTCTGTATATTACGCACTATCGCTTATATCAATTTGCACTTAACTCAGCTCAAATGTAAATTTGATAGGCAGGATGCTATTTTGTTAATTTTTTTTCTCTTTCAGGAAACTAATGAAAATATTATGTCAGAAAGGAAAATAAAATCTGCCTTTTCCTGAAACACTCCAAGTACTCATTTAGAGTATGTTGCGTTACTACTAGCCCCTAGCTGCCAGTAGCGTGCGCGTGATAACTACTTATAATAATTACAGTTATTTAAAAATTTAGATTCCACTCGGTAATGTGCAAAAATATATTCCAAATTATATTAAGTCTTACAAAGTATCTAAAAGATGTACACTATCGCACGCAATGCCTGCATTTTTTTACAGTTAACAGATTAATTTGTTCAGCCTCGTAAAAACTGAAATTATTACAAAAATGAAGACATAAAGGTTTTACAAAATGAATATACCAAGTACATTATAATTATCATAAATTAGTCCATAATATATATTTCAAGCGGATGCACTCGGCCACGTTAAATGTTATTTAAAATAAAAAACAACCGAAGAAACTTTGTCAGAACCGGTGCGTGTGTTTCCAAGCTCCTACCGAGAGTATCGTCGGTATACGGGCACTCGGGTTCCGTCGGTTTTGAAAAAAGAAAAAAAAAAGAAGAAAACAAAATTGAGCCCCGGCGTGTACAGTGGGACTGCGCTTCGTCGTGCATCGCTCGGCGGTAGTGGCGCGATAGGGCCCGCATGCAAATATCCGCCGGCGGGATGTGTGCCCCAGCAGCTGGGCCGGGCTCTTATCATTCGCAAAGTCGCTCACGTCCGGCACGTCTGCACCCAACGAAATTTCACCGATTCCCTTCGACCAAGGGAAGTCCCGATAGTTTGCCGATCGATCGGCGGCAGTTCGATCGCTGGTTAGATCGAACGTGGAAATGTACAACGAAAGTTCGAGTGTCCCACATCGGGCCGAATCGCGGGAGTCGTATCGGCGTCGAATCTATAAATTTAATTAACCGCCAGCGCGCGGTTTTATCGCGGCGTATAAACACGACTCGGTCTCTTCCTCGAAGCCGCCGGGCGCCACTCAAGATCCTTATCTCCCCGAGCAAATTAGACGTCCGCTCCGAGAGCACTTCGGTGTATCCCCGACAATTGCAGCTGCGAATTACGTGAATCGATGTTTTCGATAAGAGCGCGTGTACGATAGTCCCCTTTACATAAGCCGCGGATCGAGTCGGCTGCAGCCGAGGGTTGCGCGTCGGCGCGCGACGCTCAATTGAAGGGAGGGAGCGATAAGGGGTAGGGGGGAGGAGGAGTAGAAATCAACGCCAGGAGAAAAAAGGCATTAATTGAATCGTACCGAGAGAGAGAGAGAGAGAGAAAGAGCGGGATCGGTAGCGCGCGCGCGCGCTCGCTCGCCGGCGTCAGCGAGCGTGTATCCCAGCGCTGTACCATTAATTACGGGCCGGGCCGCGAGGGACCGAGCTCGTGCTTCAATTATGCAATCTCTGGTCGCAAATGGGGGCCCCGGTCTCGAGTACGAGATACACGCGAAAATGCCAGAAACGCGGGGAGACCGACGGAATTGGCGGGCCAGATGAAAGGGACCGGTTGGCGGGCCTTGCCGCCGCCGCGCTCCTCCTCGTCCTCGAGCGGAGAGCTTTCGCGTGCCTCGACGCGATCAGCCGCGTTATAATTGACCGGGGGACGCACGGATTCGGAGACAATGGCAATAACGTATGATCGATCTCATCGGCTGTACTTCGGTGCTTTATCTTCACCTTGCGTGATGTGATTATTTGTATCCTATGTTAAATATAGGAGAAAGCGGGGCATAGCGTTTGGTAATAATGATATTCATTCAAAAGGCTTCATTTTGAATGAAACCTATTACTTAGTATTTTTCACAGCAAATGAAACATATTTAAGGGGGTAGCCCACTATGCCCCAATTTATTTTATAATCAGTTCTTAATAAAATGATAACTAGTTAAATCGTGTTAAATACATAAAACTGAGACAATAAACTCGGAGCGAGAGAGATTTCTCTGAGTCTATCTGGCAGTAAATGCATGAGTTATCATTCAGCGCTGAATTTATATTGAAAAGCATTACTAATTTACTGATTCTTTCAGAGATTTTATTTATAAGTAATAATTCCCGTCGCTAATTAGAAAAATATCTACATTGTATAAATAATTAAATTTTATCCATCGCAAGAAATGAATAAATCGCGGAACAAACTGATGCCTCCTAGTTTTTCAATCGCGCAACTGATGTACGGGAGGACGAATCCAGAGAGGGAATTAGAGCAAATTAATTGAACATTAGGGTCGCGCCGGAGTTGTTAAGCGAGCCCGTGTACGCTCGCTTGTCAAGGCGAATCCGAGATAAGCGGCGCTCGCGAGAGAATAGGACGGAGGCGAATTAGCAGAGGGAGGAATACGTGAGGTCGCGCGCGCGGAATAAATTTGCACCTCATTACAGGGCATCGTGCGCGCGCGCGCGCTCGGCTGCCTTACGGCGCGAACGTTGACGAATGGAACCCACGCTCTTCTCCGTCCGCTTGTACGTGCGACTTTCCGCCTCAAGGTCTCTCTCTTCTTTCTCCCTCTCTCTCTCTCCTCGACTCTCCTCCTCATCTCCTTCGCCCCCTAGCTCCGCTTCTCCTGGCGCTACGACGGATCGTAAATTATTTTTGTTGCTCGCCTCGCGAGCCGACCCTCTCTGTTTCTTTTACCTCCGTACAATGTATCTAAGTAACACGTCTTTTCCCCGGGGCGCGCGTTATTAATCGCGAGCTCAAGCCCGACGCTCATCCCTCACCGATATCTACCTCCGCGTACTGTGCACCACGCGTTACAATGGGGAAAAGTGCGGAGGTAACGACCGCTAATGAATGTCGGTTATTCGGCCATAAAAACCAGAGTTCCCGTGATGGACAGTTTTGTTTTAACGATAGAAATGATAAGGTAATTAGGGATCGTGAGAGAGAGAGAAAAAAACAGGAGAGCCTGAGAACGAGGACGTAACGAGGGGCTGAGAGGGATCGAACGTAAGACGAATGTGAGCGCGACGCGGGTCCGTCAAGAAGGAGCGCGCGGGATCGCCGGTCGATCGGGTTAAAACTAATGTTCGAAAAACGAGACGCGGGAGAGCAATTAATCCCCCGGGCCCCGGCGCATTACATCCATCCTCGATCTTGCGCCCACCTCCGAGTTCTATCCATCTCTCGAAGCCTCGTTAAAATCGGACGGGCTAAAGCGCGCGCGCGCGCCAGCGTCGGCGCGAGCGCCTAATAACCAGTCGCTAATGCGCCTCGAATTATCGCCGCGTCTTCCCCCCTTTGCCCCGGCAAATTACGAGCCGCGATGTGTAGGCGCGCGCGCGCCTTCTAACTTCGACCTTATCTCGCTCTATCTAAATGCGATGGTAAATTATGCCGTTGTCCAGTCCGCTCCCTCGATGTTTGACGCGCTTTCCGTTGGAACCGCGAAAAGTGTCGCTCATTGTTTCCTTTGTTTTACCGGTGTGGGCGGCGAACCCAGCAGTGCGAGAGTTACGTTCTTACGAATCCAGAAGGGGTTTTTGGTTTCTTTCCACTCGTTTTTTTCTTCACCTTTTCGAAAAGATTAACGAGAATATCATGTTAATTCCATCCAAAATCATTTGTATAATTATATATGGTAGTCCTGGGCAATTATCCTTCTTCTTCCATTATTAATGTGCGCGAGAGTGCAATAACAGGAAAGCGTACATTAGCAGTCACACGCGTCGAGGAATAACTCGAATCAACTTATGACGGCCGTTTCGGCCTGTCCTAAAATTTATTCCAATGTATGCTCCGTCTCCGTAATTGAATGATACATTATGAAAATGTTTCCACTGCGAAATACATTATACCGGTGTTATTTATGTAATTACCACGCGCGTTTGCATTCAATAATTAATAATCGGAAGTACCTTGAATTACGACCTCCTTTCTTTTTTTACCTACGTTTCTTGGCCTCGAAAAAGAAATGCGTTTCTTACAATCCGCCTAAACCACTGCATGCTTTTTACGATCGCCTACACGTCTAGTGACTCCTTAATTTTCGCGAATAAGCGCGTCAAACTGTGCAATAGATCACAGCCCATCCGAGGAATCCAAAGAAACACGCGCAGGCAGACAGTCAGCGGTGGTATCGGCAAAATTAACGAAGGTAGGGAAGGGTACAGCTCGCAGCCGTGGACGGCGACCCATCGAATCGTAATTCGCGCTCGCAGGTATATATGCTCGGACGCGGCTGCAGGGGGGGAAGCGCGCCGACCGCGGCTACCGCTCCTCGGCGTTACTTTGGCGGCGCGTCGCGCTTGCGGTTAATGTGTTCTCACGCGGCGCGCGATCCGCCGCGTAATTGTTAATCTGCGGGCGCGAGCGCGTTAACACCGCGTCTGCGGCTCCCGCTTTAGGGTGTAACCGTGGCTGCTTTTGCGCTTTAATTAGACGTGTATAACGAACAGGGGTAACGCTGAATCACTGCGGGATTGCGATTATGCTCTTGGAGAATTGATTTGTTTCACTTCGCCATGATCTATTTGGGATATTCTGCAACGTAACACGATCAATTTAGAATATTCCGTAACGCGTGCACTTAAGAAAAAGCAAATAAATTTTATGAAAGAAGAGCAGGTTTAAGTGGATTTTAATTGTAATTTCAAATGCAATGCTTAATGTTGCGAGTGTAATTATTGCTACTGGAATTATAGTAAGTAAGTTAGTCGTAGGATGAAGGTGTGAATTTCGCAGGTAATTATTTTAAAAAGTGCTCTAATCTATCATTGCTTCGGAACGGCAGGCTAAGGAATACGAGGATCGCACATGCTCGGCTTTTTATATTTTATGAATGCAAGCATAATTATGAAAGACGCACTGTCAAGATAAAAGCCGCACTGAAATTCACCGGAGCTTATCTACCGCACCGGGAAAAATTGCTTTATTAAGTGTTGGATTAATTTAATAGAAAAATTAAAATTTCCCATTTAATTCATTACTAAGTAACAGCTCTCACGAAACAAGCTACTGTTCACAATCAGCGTGTCTTCTTTAATTACTACAAACTTTCTTTTTTTCAAGTTTATATTTTTATTTTAATGTTTTTCATACTGTACTTATTATTTATTTTTTGTAAGAAATATGGCGAGGTATCAGATTTTAAAATTAAAGACAAAATTAGTCTAATTAAATTTACTTAATTAGTCTAATTAAAAAATGATAATGCGAAAAAGATTTACTTACACTCTGTAATTAACAATAAACTTTCATACTTTTAATTTTCATAAAATAAACTACAACTAATTTTATTTCAGTGCAAGCGCATGTACACAAAGATAGTCTAAAATACCATTGTAAAATAGAACGTGCACCGAGCGTCTAATTAAGCAAGAATTACTAATAGGTGGGCGATAAAAATTGTAAAATTAGTGTTATTATAGAAAAAAAAGATTCTGCGTCAATGTTGAAATCGGTCTGTCTTATGAATTTTTTTTGTAGTATTTACGTAGGATGTAATTAAATGAATCGCGAGCAAGATATCCAGCCAGCGTTAGTGCCACTCGATTTTATCGAAAATAGAGATTGTAAGCATAATAGAGCGCACGTGCCCGGAGTATCGGATCGCGGCGTACGTATCTCGACTGTATTCAGAATTCCGCCGAGAAAAAGCGACTGAGGAACTTTCGACGTTTTTTGCGCGTCTCGCGTATACGGATTAGTCAGCGAGAAATATAAAGGGGGATAAGAGGGGCGAGGGGAGGGGGGAGGGCGAGAGCGACCGAAAAAGCCGTAAGGAGAATGTGCTCGCCGTGCGAGCGGACAAACAGCACTATAATTGCGGTAGTGGGCGTGTCTCTCAAATTGGATTTCGTTTCTTCTAAAAAAGGACCATTAATTAGGAAACTTGGTCGATCCCCGCCGAAGAGACGCAAAAACTTTTTACGACATGATAAACGTTTAACTTATACACACATGTTACTTTTTATTGGGGAACAAAAAATTTTTTGCCCCGCCGAAATAAACTTCTTTCTGAACTGATTCGAATGAAAGTAACGAGCAAACTTTTTTAACCTTTTATTTAGCTGTAATTTAGCTGGTATAACGAGTTGTTTCACCAAAATGACACATTTTCCGGCATATTTACATTTTTATTCTTATAAGACAAAGGTTTATGAATAATATTCTTACACCTTCGTTTAAGCACCGTTTTTTTATCAAACGACGATAATAAAATTTAATATCCGAGACAGTTATCATTTTATTAGATATAAACGAGGAATATTGCTCACCGCGATAAAATTTATAAATAAACCGAAAGCAATAATAATAAATATTAATTTTTTAAAATAAAACCTACCAGTGTGCAAATAAAACAGAGCAGTTAGCACGCGAGGACGCCAGTGCAATCCCCGGTTTAAACAAATAATTGTAAATTAGAAGCCTGCAGCGAGGATTCGTAAAGCGCGCTTTAGCGAGGCAATAAACGGAGGAAGGCATCGGGCGAGGAGCTGCGAAAATTGAGAAGCAATTTGTAAAGCAGCGCGAAAAGCCGTGAGGCCGCCTGGAAGTATGCGTTTCATCGAATTGATTTTCGAAAAAGGATCGGAGCGATGATCGGGCCGGGTGTACGGGGTCCGCGCGGCGATTTAGCGCGCCGGCGAGGTGAACGGCGTGGTAATGGGCGAAGCCGAGTTCGCGCAACTTGGTTGCGCCGTCGGTAGCGAGAAATCCAATTCGCCGCCTGGCGCACGGCGCAACGGCCGAGGTATATACGGAGGAAAAATGTCTTCCTGGAAGGATGCGCCGAGTCGCGCGGAATCCAATTAACGGCGATCGGCCAATTTTTCCGGCGACGTCACGTGGAGACCGCCTCGAGGCGAAGTGGCCACCCCCGCGACTGTACACGATTTAATTCATGCGCTTAAATTTTCATTACGTAGCGGCTTTCTAATGATCCGCGAAGAATTCGGTAATTGAAAATCAAAAGAACTTATTATATCACTTTGTGTTTCGGCTCATATTTCACCGCCAGCGGAAATAACCATTTGACAGGCAGCAATCAATCTCCTTGTATTTAAGTGATTTACCATTTGTCAAATGACGTAACGCCCGGAGCGCATTGAGAAATCTTCCGCGATTTATTTGGACTTTTGATTCGTGTAAAAATGTTAGAAAATTAGCCAGACGTTATAAAAATGTCGTCCTCGACTCATCTATTTGTAAAGAACTTGTAACGATACAATTTGTAATTACCGCTCAATGTACGTAATAATATGAGGATCGCCCCTTGAGCGAGAGAAGCGAGCGCCACGAGGCTGCGGCACGTAAAAGCAACGCACTCGCCGCGACTCGTCCTCTTCCGTCCTGGGCCATCGAGGTATAAACATCACTTGCTAAACGAGGGCACGAAATAAGGCGAGGCAACCACGTGTTGGAGTATTGCCATCAACCGGATCCATCGAGATCGTCGAAGAAGACGACCCGCTTATCGTCCTTCTCCTTGCAACAACGCCCGGTGTCCAGGGCGGGATGAGCCAATGACCTGCGTTCTTTGCGGCATTAGATAAACAGTCGATAATACGCCACATTCTCCCTGTCCGACATCATTGCGGAAACTCAAAAGATTCACCGCGTTGCGTTTTTATAGTTATCATTGTCAATAAGAAATAATATCAATAATTCGGATCTCGTTCGCGTCTCAATGTATTATATTCTTGCGTGAGAATAAATTGTTTTTTATGATTAAATAATTCGACAAATTAATACTTGTGTATATTTGATTCTCGACCCTGTTCATTCTCCTCATGCTTTTGCTTGTGGAAATAAATAAATTGTAGTAGTTCTTGAAAAAATATATATATATTTATTTCCATAATTTTACAAACTGCTCAATAGAACTTCGGTTTCTTACGAGTCCCGGCAAATTTGAAAGGACATATAGATATGATATGAGATGGAGAAAGAGAGAATCCTTTCTGTTTCTCGGAACATGGTCGTAGGTGCGCGTGTGTACACGCGAACTCGACTCACACTCGAGATTAAAAAGGAGTAATTGCTTCTGGGAACATAGGTTAATTAGCACATTGGCTTGTTATTACGGGCGCGCGTTTTGTAATTGGTCTCTTGAAATAAAAATGCGCGCCTAGGTGTTTCCAGCGAACGTGCCCGAGGCGTTTTTCTCCGCGTCGCCCGGGCGAAAAGTGTATCGGCGCGCGGTTGCCACGGCGGGGGTCTTAACGCACGATTCCGCCGGCGTCACGAGCGATTCGTCGAATTATTCGCGCTTTTCAAGCAGCGCGCGATTTCGTTTCTCCGGCAGAAAAACCGCGCGCGCCGCTAGCTCGGATATTTTTCTTTGTCATTAGGAACGGGTGACGCTCGATTGAGCTCGTTGCGCCAATGATCGCCAGACGTTTCCGAGCCACCTAGCAGCCACCTTGCGTTATGTAATTAAAGCGCCAATTTCATTTGTTGCCCGCCGACGGCTGGTACCGCGGCGCTACATCGCGATTCGAATTTCCGATCGTTCGAACGAGTCATAGCGCAAGCCTCAAAAGCTAATTAGTTGACTAACTTCGTTACGCACTCGGGCGAAGTCTCTTGCGAGAACGAGGCAATGATTCTAACGTTGAATCGAGGCGTTTCAATCAGACACTTTTGGAGAACAATTCAACAATGATAATAACGCGACCAGGATTCCGGCTTTTCGTCAGAGGCGTGAAAAGACGTTTTTTCTTCCACCTCCCGCGGGATTCGCGTGGCCGCAAACGTTTTAATGCAGCAAAGAATCCGGAGTGCACGAGCATGAAATTAATTTCAATACGGCGTAAAAAGTGGCTGCACGGCCGAGCAAACACGAGGTTCTTACGTAGGATGATGAAACGCCATTCCCGTCGCGTCACTCGGATGACGAGCGAAGCGGGGGCCCGCTATTTCCTGCGATTCAGCGCCGCTGAACCCCAGTGACATCGGCATGCTATATACGTGGCGCTCTTTCCCGCGAGTTCGCGTTCCCCGGGCGAGCTTTCGACGCGTGGGCGAAAAAGGCGCAAACTCCCAGTGCGCAGGCGCGCGGGGCAGCGGGAGAAAGAGAGCGAGAGGGAGGCGAGAGAGGTGGGGGCAAGTCCGAGAAAGCGGTCGCCAGGAGGCCATCGGGATCCTCGGGATGCTTTTAACCGGCAGAGGAACAAGTTATTTATTGTTGCTATCTCCGCGGGACGAGAGCGAGCCGAGAGGCCGAGAGCGAGCAAGAGCGGGATCTCAATTCTTCTTTTATTAAACCTGCCTCGCGTGCTATCTCTTCGTTGCGGCATTGTATGCCGGCCGCTTTGCTTCTTCGAAGTCGTTTGCCTAATTCATGCGATTTTTCGAGTGCATCAAACATTAGGATCTTACTCTCCTGTAAGATCAAAGCTCTTACTTGTTTATAGATTCCATTCTTTCAAATTTTTTCTGAAATTTTATTCTGCGATGTTGAGCCCAGAAAAGACATGATATTATTCTTTTATGTAATTGTATTTCTTTATATTCGATCGCTTCTAAAAATGTATGACTCCAGGCATTCAAACTTTCCACTGATTGGATTAAAGTCTCAACTTGTGTCTGATTAAATCCTCTGAATCATGCGAACAAAATTATATCCACAAATTCAGCCGCATTTATTCCGAGATTTGTTCGGAAGTGGACGACTAATTGAATAACCTTTTACACGTTATCTATCCCCTGCGAATTTTATGTACAGAGTCGGCGTTGAAAACAAAAAAAAAAAGGCGGGCGACTTGCGAAAGTGTTTGCCCGAGCACAATAAGATCGGCAAGTAAGACGCGGACGTGGGCTTTGAGCGTAAAAAGACTGATTGGCATGTACAATGTATTTTATTGTGATAATCGCGATAACGATAACGGCGTATTTATATAATGAGTGTATTTTTGACGTACAGTCAGCCTCACACTAGAACAAAATGACTCTACAGATCTAATCGAGATACGATAATACTTTCATTGCTATTTAATTGAATTTATCTTCTTAATTTTTCCTTTGAGTATTTATAATTACTACTTAAACACATCAGAAATGCCAATAACTCCTCGACCCTATCAACAGCTCTGTAAAAAAAGAAGGATTGTCACGCGTTATGAAAACTGTGAATCCTCGCTCAAGTGTTTTCTTAATGTTTGAGCTGATATAAAGGTCTAATTACATTATCAGCGAACAAAGTACGGATTTTAAATGATGTTGAGAATTTAATTAATAAATTAAACTGATAAGAAACATAAATCGATCAAATATCGCTTGTTTTTTTAATTCATAATAAGCATTCTTTTGAATCTATAAATAATCATCAACTTCAAACACGATCACCTACTTCAACTTTCGAAATAGTTTCTCTCTCTTTTGTAAAGTAATAAAATCATTGAATTTTTATCGTGAGAATGTACAACTAAGTCATTACTCCGGGAATCCAACGCAATGCAAGCAGAATCATCGAAACCTCGTATTGCGCCGGTAAATGTTTTCAGTTCGCGAGAGGCTTGACTCCTAGATAAGGATTAAGCAAGTACGAATGCGATTTTAATTCGGCGACGCTCGGCGTATCTCGCGGCGCACTCGTACAAACGCTCGCGCGACCCGCCGCTATATACACACAGGTATATAATACGAGTGCGCGGGAAGACCATTACGTTAATGGGACGAGCGCGCCGAGAAAGAAGCGGCTCCCCCCCTTTATCGGCATCGCAGGAGGACAGGGAGGCGAGGCGAGAGTGGCCGACTCCAATGGCATTACTCATAATCCTCGCACAATCTGCTGGTGCCCCCTCGTAAAAACTAATTCGGAATGCGCCGTCGGACGATTATCTGTCCTCCGGCTAATGCACTTCGCCACTAATTTTATTATCATTTTTTTCGTCGATACGCTCGCTTTCGGGCTTTTTATTCGACTCGCGCCTGAGCGCGCGGCACTCGGCCGATAGCCGCGTATAGTACCCGCCGGCCGGGGCTAACCGCTTAATCATTTTTTCGTTTCGCCTTTTTGAAGGCTCAGAAACGTTTTAGGCGCCCGCGCACACGGCCTTACGTAATTTCTGCTTCTTCGAAAAGCAGACAAAGGCCAATTATGACGGACGTAGACACAGCTAATTTAATGAAGTAATAAACACTAAACATTTTTCTAAGTATTACGCAGCTTATCGAAGGCCTTGAAAAACATGGACTGATTGTTAATTAATTATCAACGGGCAGCACTTCAAATATCAAAGCATTGAAAATCGTGGAGTCAAATTTTCCGCGATAACTTGCAGTGCTTTGCTTCAATAATGAACGCAACAGCCGTTAGTATACATCAGTTAAAAAATCCACGTAAATAAAGGACTCCGAAAAGTCCAAGGAGAGGACAGTTACTCGAGAGGTTACCGACTGCTAATGCAGTCCTAATTGAACGGATCGTTTTTATCGTGTTCCACGGCGCATCTTTTCTATTGGCAAGCTTTAATTGCCGTCTTTGTCATTGACACGTATTGAGGCGATATTCAATTAAGATTTCTTATCGAAGTGGCTACGTGTTTTTTCGTCGAGCCTTATCGTGACTCAATTCTATTTATCATCAGACGCGAAGACGAGTTTCGAGGCACGCTTTGCACGGGAATAAATTTCGGAGCATCATTATGTCTATGGTAAATGCTGAAAATCTAATGCCGAAATCCACTGACTCCGTACTGTTTATTTTGCACGTAACGTTAAACTTTATTGGGATCTTTGTGTAAAGTTATCTAAGCTTAGTTAATCTGATTAATTGAGCAAACAGCGTGAACTAATATTTACCTACTTAGCATAAAATTTAATACCCCGAAAACACGTGCTAGTGGCGTAATAATTGCATGTGATTGCGAAAAAAAATTAAATTCAAAAGATTATTTGATAGGTAATAAATTCTGTTATTAAGTCTTTTACAGTGTAAATGAAAAAAATATTACTATAAAAACTGTTCATTTTTCTTGTTATTTTATCAATTGATAGCAACAAACAACAGTTAATTTACATAATATTCATTGGTCACAATTATCAAATCAATGTTTATTCATAAATTAAAGAATAATTAAAACAAATTGCATCTTGCACTTTAAACCACAATTTAATTTATGTCAAAATAGTTTCTAAATAATTACTACGTTAAAACGATACAGCATTTACAAACATTGTATGAATTTGTATGCAGGTGTAGCATGCCAAACTTTTTGCGATAAACTTTGTAGCCTACAGCGTGCCAATCGTTTTGTAAGTTCATCACGTAAGGTGAGGAGACCGGCAGCTCGAGAGATGCAAGCGATACGCGAAAATAAAAAAAAAAAGCTGCCGGGCGTCTTTGGGGAGTCGTACGCTCCTCCCCTTCGGAAGGGCCGAGGGGGCAGGTCGCCCCGGCCGGCTCATTATTATTATGCAAATGGCCGGGGGTGGCCGACTCGCGAGCCCTGCTCAAATGAGCTTAGGCAAATAAAATCCAATTAAAGCCCGGCGATGCTCGCCTCGGCCTCCTCCAGGAAATTGCCCTAGGCCGAGAAAACTCCGCCGAGCGATCTATTAATCCTGACGGTATTCTAATTAAACATTCGCGTTCGTCGGGCAGGGGAAGGGGGGGGGGAGGGGGCAAGTGGTATACGGACAGTCGGCTCGCTGCCACTTTGTCTTGCCGCGACGGATCGCAACTACTGCGGCGAGCGTGTAAACACTGTTGGGACTCGCTCGCCTCACTATTCATGTATACGTACGTGTACTACGGTATTTACGTCGTGATATAGTTAGGTGGTAGATTTACGATAGTATTCGTCATAAGGTACATTTGTATGCTTGAATTTAGAGCGACGATGAATAGTTTTTATTTATTGCGAATTTTTATGAAATTAAGCGAGATGCTACTCAGAAAATTGGTAGAACAAGATCACGCTAGGATTTTCTTAATAAACTGAATTGTTTTTATTGTTGTTAAAAGGTTATAGAGATAAAAATCTACTTACATTCAAAGAATTTGCACATTTTACTGGGAATATGTTACTTGAAAAAAGTAATTGACGAAAATGTAGAGCGTGAGAAGAAGTTTTGTAAATTAAATGAAAACTAAATACTTCTGGATGAATTGCGAAGTGATTTTAATGAACATCGGCACCATGCCCATTAAAATATGATAAGAAACGCGATTTTCGAATTTGTCGCACTTAAAAAAACTTAGAGAAGATAAGCCGAACGAAAATCGACGCAATATCGACACTCATCGCAATTTAACGGCGAACGAAGTTGTCTCCATCGACATATTCCCCACGAGCGTTCACAGTAAACTCCCGATCGCGATCTATCGGAGCCGCAGCCTAGTCTATCCGAACGGCGCGCGCGTGTAGCGCGACTAGCAGCGCGTCTAGTATCCGTGAATCGGAATCCACGACTGCTCGCGCGTACACTCGAGAAGCACGCACAGCGGACTCACCTGCGTTCGCCGACAGGGTGGGTGCGTTGGGCCGACGGCGCGCCGCTGGGCTCCGGGGCTCGTCGAGCGGGTCCAGCACGGCGCACTGGGCGGCATCCAAGGCTGCTGCTGCGTCGCGTCCTCGACGCGGGGGTGGCACACGCGATTTCCTTTTTTCACCGGGTATCACTCGCGACGGGGCGGGGGTGGCTGCGGGCCGAGCGAGCGTCTGCGTCGTGCGGCGCACGGGTACACGTCGCTGCGAGTGGCGGGCGCTGCTGCGGTGCGATATAAACGAGCGACGGGCAGCGCGTGTAGGCCAGAGCGCTCGCGGCGGCTGCGTGAACCGGTGTGGCGGCGGCGGCTGGTGGCGGCTGGTGGCGGCGCGATCGAGCCCCGGCCGCCGTCCCCACCGGCCGCCGTCGCGGGTCCGCCTCGAGAGCCGCGGCCGCGGCCAATGCCGAGCCCCGTGCACGCCCACGGCCCGGGACGCCCTCGAGCACGTGCACGCGAGGGAGCGGAGCGAGCGAGAGAGGCGAGAGCAAGCGAGAGAGGCGAGAGCAACTGGACGACAAGGGATTGCTAGATTCTGGCATGATGGGCGGACTTTTTTTGCACTCTTTTTTCATAATTAATGAGATGCTTCATAAATAGGGCTTATTGACATACAGTATGCTTATTTTTTCGAAAATATTTAAATTTAAATCATTTCAATTGTAAGTCTGTTTTTTCGGAGCATCAACACTTTAAGAAAATCTTTAAATTTGTTCATCTGACTGTTTAATTGCTACCCAGTGATATATATTTCTCTGCACCCAGCCTAAAATACCTGCGCGGAAATGAAAATATGCGAATTTCAGCTGGTGGTGGTAATAAATAGTACTATATGCATAGCAGGGGAGGAAATAAAGAATGTGACCTGGGACAGGTGTACAATCTACTATTTTATCTAAAAATTAGTGTGTGAATGATAAAGGATTATAAGTATACAAAGGAATATTCTATAATTATTGTAAATAGCTTAGAAACAGTGATACAGCGATTTTTATTTGAAATCTTATTAAGCTAATGACATTTTCTTTATTCAAAACAGGTATATTTAGTGGTACCTTCAAGTTATCTTTATAATTTAATAAAAATGAATTTGTTAAATTCTTAAAAAAAATTCTTAAAAGTGATAAAAATTATGTATCAAATAAATCTAGTTCATTTTTATTTTCAATTTAAAATAAAAATCAAATATACAATACTTTTTTATTTCTTTTCCTTTGATTTCTGATTTTCGTTACATTCATGGAAATTTTTTATATAGTTTAGGAAATCTAAAATTGCATCAGCTGTATGTCAATCACTGTCATTGTAACACGTTTTTTATTACAGTTGTGTCCAAAACAAAAGTTTGCAGATAAATATTGTCCAAATTAGATAAGAAAATATACTCTTATAATGCTTATTTAATTGGTTAATATAATGACCTAATAAGGAATCTGAAATTTATTATCGGAAAATTTAGAAAATTAAAAAAATATTTAATATCTTTTTTTCTTACATGATGATGTTAATAAATAAATAAATAAATAAATACAAATGAAAATATTTGAATAATCTCAAATTTAATATTATACTGTGTTGCAGAAATGCAAGAATCGATGGATGCTGTGTTAAAATACAACAAAGTGAGCAAAATGAGCAAAAGAAGGAAAAAGTTAAAACAACAATAAGGCAAGTTAAATATTGAGAAATAAAATAATTACAAAAAGAATAAAGAACAAAAGAAAGAACAAATAGTTAATAAATTACTTGTTTTACGAGCTTCTCATAATGACGAAGCATCAAACTTCCGCAAGATCGTTGACCAATGCCTCGGTAATGAAGCTACCCCATGCTGAGTCCACCTATATACCTTTGACTTTGTCGGTAGAGACCTAAGGGCCCCGGCGATCCAATCATACGTACTGAATTAATCTCAGATTTCAATGATCGATTGCATGCTACTGGCTCTAATCAAAACTAGCAGTAATTTCAATTAAAACGAATAAATAATCTTCATTAATCATCATTCCTAATGAAAATTCATAATACGATTATGCTCTAATTCTCTGGAACATTACGGTTATTAAAAGTTCATTAACTAAAATACAAGTTTCCTCCCGACCAGTCAAACATTAACTTATACTCCCGGGCGATTAATGTGATTTTCCTAAATGATATAATTAAACAAACTCGTACCAAAGAATCAACATACTTTGTCACAACAATCTTTATTTCGTAATGGATACGCTAGAGAGTACTTAACCATATTTTCATTCCTAGTGTGTTTTAAGAGAAAAAAAAATGATAAATGCAGTTTCTTGATCTCTTGTGTAATTAGAATTTAGACTGCCTCTTAATTTCCTATCTATCAATCAAATTACACAGTTTTTACGATTCTTTGTGCTTCAGATGTTTCGTAGAACATTTTGAAATTTTTCAAATTAATTATACACACCGCATTCAAATAACGTTTCGTCCTCGCAGAATTTTCAATATTCTAAACAGAAATAATGTAATTTCCCATTGCGCAACGAGATAATTGTATTTACCCAAGAAGTAATAAAAGTGTTTACAGGCAACTTGGTAATACGTACAAAATGAAAAGGTGTGCTTTAGTTTAAAATGTTTACGAAGTGACGTACCAATTTCAGTTGATTGAATTATAAAGGAAAGAAAGAGAATGTGAAGTTTTCGAAAAGACAATGAGGGTGTATACACAGGCAACAATAGGGCAATATTCCGGTGGCGGTGTTAGGCGAGGCGGCGAAGCCGCCTTGTTCTCGCGAGTGCCTTTGCCGTTGCGAGCGTTTGAAAGGAAACGATTGCGTCATGATTATGTCATTAGCAAAGGCCACGCCCTTCTCGCTGCTACCCCATTACACTCGATCGCACGATGACGAAGATCGACGCTTCTTTCTCTCTCCCTTCCTCCCTCGCCTTTATTACATTTTATAATTTCACATTCTCTTCGCCGAACATTTTTACCCTTTATTCGATCGAAAGGGCAAAAGTCCGATGGGCAATGTTAACTTAAGTAAAAGTCAATTTAGAAGTAAAAAGCTGGCCCTTGCATAAATATCAGGCTTGACTTATCGGAGAAGTCTGCAAGGTCGCATTTTAACAGAATTTTTCTAAGGTATACAGAACAAAACAGCGGCTCAGTTAGCTGAGTAAAATGAATACATTTTTTGTAGTTTGCTCATTCTAAGCTTGACTTATCTTATTGGATAATA
The DNA here is from genome assembly GCA_035586675.1 of Eurytoma californica. Lineage (NCBI taxonomy): Eukaryota > Metazoa > Arthropoda > Insecta > Hymenoptera > Eurytomidae > Eurytoma > Eurytoma californica. The sequence continues at coordinate 15,025,428 of JAXIUT010000048.1, read as the reverse complement.
CAAATTAGAGGACACACGCAGGTGTGTGTGATAAAAGTTTTCCTCAAACAAGTAAATTGGTTGTAGTTAAATATAAATGTTTAAATTACAATATTTAAATTAATTTATCTTTTTAAAGATAACGAAACATTATTTTGCATCACGCATATAATTCAGGTAAAAATTATTTATTCTCCTGAACTAGGGCAAAATTTCGGATCGCAATCTCCTTTCTCCGATGTTGACAAATCGTTAACCGAACAAATAGCCGCATAATTTCGAAGTAAATGTAAAGTTCGAATTGGATTGGCCGTGCGCTAGCCGAACTAATGACTCGAGGATAAAATAATCAAAAGAGCGATTGAATAGGACGATTGAAGTCTGGCCGATCGTTTCGGAAGATCTGGCCCGACGCCGTTCATTAAGAAAGGCCATTGTGCGGTAGCAGCGCCGGTTTGATTGGTTAATCTGCGCCCGACGTCGAGAAACTCCATCAAAGGCGAGCGTCGAGCCAAGCGAAACAGTTCAGCGGGCTACAGCTTTGTGGCACCGTTCGCGAGCGCGCGGCTCCTTTTTTCACCCGCTCTCCTGGCGAACGGAACGAATGGAACGACGGCGCGTAAATTAGACAAGCCGCGCTTCCGCCTCGCTTAAGTGCATATCCTTTCTTTCTTGTTAGCCTCAGACACCGAAGCCTTCGCGAACACAAAACAGTGGAGGAGGACGGAAAACGCCGGAATTTACGGCTTCCGCTGATACAGTCTAAGTGTTCAGATAACGTGGCGCCAATGATGAATCGGGCCTACAACTTACTTTTTATAACTCAAGGCTCATTCTTTAGCTATGCTGAGCATCCAACGCTAATTCCTGTATGTTACGCTGAATATTTTCATACAATCCTTATTTTATAGTAAATCAAACGTATGCCGCATATGATTTTTAGTGATAAATCAAGTCTAGTCAATTAAAAAGTAAACACTGAATCGTGAGATGCATGGTTTACTTTTCGCTCTAAAAACGATTTTTCACCATTCATGATTTAGAGAACATGCATTATCCATAACATTTTGTATCAGTCAGTTACAACTTCCCAAAAACAAAGTGTAACATTATTTTAGGCATTAAAAATGCAACACCGAGAAAGCATGCAAATATGAGTGAAGTGAAAATAATGAAAAAAACAGAATCATCGATTAATATTTACATTCATAATTACACATTTTACATTGATCATTTGTCAGAGTTTAACGAGATTGAGCTCGCAAAGCAATTACGGGCCGATTGAAAGAGCGATAAAACCCAATGAATAAATCACCTCTCGGCTTATTGCGCCCAATTCAAATAAGACGGCCGATATCCTTCTCGCGCGCAAAAAAGTCCTCGATGCACTTTTCGCCCAATTTTCACGCGGTTACGGCCGGCGCAAAAAAGGCCATCCATCGCCTCTCGATATCGTCCGACCCTCGCGATTAAAGAAAAAAAAAAGCTTTCGGCGTGCGCACGTACGTATAAGCAGCACTGTGCGATCCCTCGGGCCGCGCGGCTATATGGGTTCCCTCGAAAAGTATCCCGAGACCGATCGCCGGGCAATCTTCCTCGCCTGCGGTTTCCAGGCCTCGGCTCTCTAGCCTCGCGCTCTCATGTTGGTTTAGCCGCATTATCGATAATTCGACAAGTGATCAGAGGCGCGCGCTCGCTTGCCCGCGCCACTTACGCCGCCATTACGTGAGTCCTCTCGCCTCCCACCCCTTTCGCGGTTCGTGCGCGCGAACCGATCTAATCGCGCTCTCGCGGCCGAATCTCATGTTTTATATCGCGCGCAAACGTATGCAATGGTTATCCCCCTGTCTGCGATCGGCTCTCAAATTATCGATACCTCTCCTCACGGATCGATGCGAATCAATTCCCTCATCTCGGCTCGTATATACGTATCGAGTCCAACGAGGGTAATCAGCCGCGTTTTTATGCGGCCCGACGCGCGGGGGAAAAACCGCAGAGGCCCTCTCTCGCGCGCGCGGCTCGCGAAAAAAGAATTCAATTAGACGGACTCGCGCCGGCGGCGTCGTCCAGGCAAATGAGGGGAGAAAAAGGCAATCGAGAAGTCGTTAGTCGGGCCCGCACCCCGTCGTAGGAAGCGCTGTTGCGGCTACGCGAGGAAGCTTTTCGAGTCGCGCGAGCAAAAGTGTCTGGTAGACGCGTAATTGTCCACGTCGTGTACCTGGTGTGCGCGAAACAATCGCGTTGTTTTTTTTTTCTTACTTCGTCCTCGCGGAGCCGCTTCGTATTTTCAGCGGCGTTCTGAGCCAATGAGCCACGAGAAAATAATGAGCTTTTTCCCCCGAGCAGCCGGCGAATTACTGACCATTGTGTAGAAATCAACCTAGAAAAGCTATGTGGCTTCTTTTATCTCGAATTCGTGCGCAATGCCGCGCGCGCTAGCTCATGCTCTCGGGAGAGCACTTTTTCGAGCCGCTGGAACCGAAAGAAGTTTATGGTCTGTTATTAAAAGAAACAATGCTGCCGAACAGTAATGACACCGAGTATTTTTTAGCGATGCTATCATTAAATTTTAAGAGCATAAAACTCATTATGGCTATCGCTGTGTAGAAACAAATCGAAATAATAATAACATTAGTTTTTATTTATGCATGTCGCGTTAAAAAATATAATTGTATTCGAGCTAAAATGTAATTTTAAAATAGCGTTTTACAAAAACTTTTGTACCATACTTAATGCGTAGAGTCTTGTTAATTATTTACTCATTAATTTCAATCATGAATCAATTTTTTGGTATTTTAAAAAAATTTAAATTATAAATAATGGTGATGTTTAAGAATCTATTGAAAAAATAATACCCCAAGACACACTAATGATATATTAAGGAACTGATGCTTTTCTTTAGACCATCAGATTCTTAATCCTAGCATCATATATCTTTGAATAAATTGAATTAAGTTTCTTTTTTTGATTCATGAAAAAAAAAATTAATTAACTGCAGACCTTCCTTGGAATCATTGATTAGTGTTGAGTAAACCGTAATAACCCAAACGATTTTGTTGGAAGAGCCACTCTGTGAAGAAACAGGAAGAGCGTAAATGTCGTTTAATAACAGGTCCGATCGATGCCGCCAAAAAAGAAACGCTTCTGGACACTAAATTCAAATTACAGCTATTTGCCATTTACGGAATTTCTCTCGTTCATTTTTACTGCAGTCAGAAATAGAATAATCGATCAAGTTGAATAAAAAGAGCAACAATATCGTTTGCCATTTATTGACACGCTTACCCCTTGGAAACTGATCCACTACATTGCTTTATCTATATCGCAACATTATTAAAATGCAAATAAATCATAAAAAGATATCGCGCAGTCAGCTAACATCACTTATGTTTACTTTTATAAAATATTCTTTTAATGACTTCACTATGTTCATAAATAAGTAATGAATACGCGCGCTCTAATTTTGCACTTAAGCAAGCCCCATTTAATTTTTTCGCGAGATTTTTTTCCCCGATATATTTGTTATTTTTAATAAATGTAAAATAAAATTGTGCGTCGACGAAGAGTGCAACGTGCGGAAGAGAAAGAATAAAACTTCGTTACGGATTCTACTACCATAGATTACGATACGTAACGCGGAATAATTTAAAAAAAAAAAAGGAAAATTAATAAAGGAAGACAGAGAAGTACGCCTTCGGCATATAGAAGAACTGCAAGGTGTCTCGTTCGTTGTAATTAATTAAAAATTTCTAGAGACGGAAATAATTACGGCGGCAGGTGTTGAAAGCGCGCCGTGGCGCCCGCACGACCCTGTCCAGAAAACCTTGAGGTTCGGTACCCCGTGGCGCGAGCTGCTCACTTCATCATCCTGAGTGGCTCTTTCCCAAACCGCTTTACCGGCTTTTCACCTTTATGATCTTTTTTATGCTAAATGGACTCGCGTCAAAAAAACACGTCGAACTTTTTTCATCTTCTAATGAACCTCTGCTTTGCTTTTAATAACCTCTTTATTATCCTTTTTTCCGCCGCGACTCTTTATTTGTTATTGTAATCGATATAATTATTTACGGGAAATTTTTTTTACAGCGTCCTTACGACAAAAAAGACTTTTTAAATTCGATTTCAAATTAAACGCGAATAGCATTCCGGAAAAAAAGTTGAATTAAAGGAGTTTGAATTTACGTGGAAATAAAAATGATAGCACTTCGGTGTATATAATGGGTAAAAAATGAAATAAAGGAGGAGGCTAGAAGGCGAGTTTTGGAGAATCGAAGGACGATGAGGCGGCAAAATTCGGTGGCGTCAGTTCGACTCCTACCAATTTCACGGCGAGTTATTCGCCAGGGCGATGAAACAATGAGAAAAGCACTCTGTATAATGAACGTTACACGAACGCTTGACCGACTACCGCTCGCATTCCTGCTCTACATTTCTATTTGTTTATTTTTCCCGTATCATCCCGCGCAGCGCGGCGCGTAATTAAAAAATAAATTAAATCAAGCGTGCCCCGCCAATTTTTTATTTTGCCATTTATCCTCGGCCTTTTTCCCGGGCGCGCGCGCGCGCGGACCTCCGGCGCGCCGGCCTATTTATTTTAAATTAAACACGATTTGCGCTCGTCGCGCGGGCCGCGCGCGCGCAACACTTTCGACGCTGTCCGCGCCCGGAATAGGGACTTTTATGTGCACCGGGGGAATCGGCGGAACGGCATTGTAACGAAGCCATTAAATCGCTTCGCCAGCGCCTCGCGACCGCTGAATAATTATAATTACCTCGCGATTTGATTCATTGTTATAAATTTCCATAAGAGAATTATTGCGCCTCGCGCGGTAAGTAACGCTCGAAAATGCACACGATGATAATCGAGGATTTTATTGGCCCATAAAATATTGATTTATAAAAGCCATTGATTTACACTTTTGGCTCACTTATTCTCTCTGTATTTCTTTTATGCAAATAACGCCCCGGAGAGTCTTTTTCCCTCCACATCGCCGCCGAGTCGCATCGGCTCTGATATTAACGATCCGCCGCAATCCTCGTCAAACCCATGGGATTCTAACATTTTAACGGTCACGATTCGCGGCGCTCGGCCGTAATAAAAAAAAGGAGCGAAGGGAAGGAACGAACCGAGAGATCCGCGCGATAAATCATATATTAACCGGGCGACGTCCCATTGCTTTCATTAGGCGAGGCCGTCGTCCCTATAGAAATCGCGAGCCGGTAATCGCTTTGTTTTACGACTCGTCCATTAGCTCGTTAGCGAGGCCTACCGAGTTTCGAACGTCCGCGTGTGCGCGCTCGCCTCCTTTACTCAGTCACCGTCGAGACGTCTCCGAGGGGCCGCGACACGCCGCCGGATACTTACGCGCCTTCTCTCCGGGCGAACTTGCACGTTCATCGCGAATTAAACGTTTCTTGCGAGCCTCTTAGCCGGCGGATTCGTCACCATTTCTCATGACTCGCAACAAACCATCTGACAGTTTCTTACATCGATATACCATTCGTCAAAGCTGTTATTACAATCAGTAATCACTTTTTTTAAACGCACTCTGTTTCATTTTTATTTTATTTAGACAATTTCCTTGTCAATTCCTATCAAACAATTTATCTCTATGCTATGAATTTTATATTAATATGTTTCCCACATTCTATGCAATACGTTCGAAAATATATTATCTTAAAACGTAATTGTTATTTTTCATTTCACTCGATATCGACAAGTTATCTAAGAAAAGTCAGGAAAGTAATATTCTAGGTAAATAATCACAGTGATTGGCGTATAATGTTTCCCCCGATAATTCTGAAGCTTTAACTCACACTTGATATTCAAACTGAAAATATCATGTCGAGCTTGAATTTAAATAATTTCTTGTACCGCTGTATCAGCGATGAATAATTAATTAGTCGAACTGCAAAACAGGAAAATTAAATTTCAAATGTGAAATAAGAAAAAATGATACTTTCAAGTTCTCGTAAAATGATCCGACAAGTGAAATAGTAACAATAAATAAATTCGGCCGAGGAAAAAAAATGCTGTAGCCACATCGAAAGTGTGCGAAAGAAAGCCGGAGAGACGGAGTAATATGCAAAAAGCAAGCGAGAGGGTAAAAAAGAGAACGGGAGAGGGAATCGGGCAAAAGGAGGGAAGCGGCCGGCTATTAATAAGAACACCGCGTATCGCATTGCTGTGTTCCAGCGGATCGGATCGATTACCGATTCCCTCCTCGCTCTCGCTCGCCGTGGCAACGAAAGGAGCTAACGGCTAACGGCGGCGACGTCCTCCCGCTCCACGGCCCCTCCGCCGCAGCGATCCAGCCCTGTCATTTCTTAAGCTGGACAGCTTAGCCCCCTCATTACGAGCAATCACACTTGATTATTTTTGTCTACAGAGTCGTACCACTGCCAAACATTATCCTTCCTCTTGGCTCCGTTCCGCGCGGAAGAACCGACCGTGAGCGCAGATAGCGGGCCCTGAGCGTCCACTTATGAAACCCGACTCTTCTGCGGGCAGATGCGAACCATTTTATTTCGCATACAGATGTCCTCCAAAAGTTCATTTCGCCTCTTTCCTAGTCGCTCTTTTTTTTTTACTGCTTCGCTCGATGCCGTGCAATTTGCAAATTAGTCTATCGCGGCCTCGCGATCTTTTCTTTCGCATTTTTATTTCGCTGGACATCCGTCTGATTAACTCCTTCGGACGGACTTCGCGGGCAGTATGCACTGCCGCGGCAGTGTTTTTCGCATCGATCAGTGACGAAAATAAATTTGAAGAAATCAAACAAAATGAGAAGGAAGGAGGCGAGGCAAGACTCGGAGGATAATTCGATGATTGGGCTGGTTATTCACGAGCGAGCGAAAGAAAAAGGAGGAGCCTGGCGTGGCCCCGAGGGCGCGCGGACCGACGCTACACGAGGCGTACGAGGCACGCACGTGCGAATTCAAATTGAAGAATTAGGCGTCGAGCGATTGCCGATCGATTGCAAAGAACATTTGCCGATTGATCGAGCAATTCTCCCGTTGAATTCCACCGCTAATGCCCCTCGCCTGTCTTCTCTTATTCTGCCCGCCTGTCGACCGAGGAATTATCCGACAAGCTATCGCCTGCGTTCTGTAATTTCGCAAGAATTCATAAATGAAGATTCGAGTTTTTTTCGACGCTGCCGCATTACGTTCTCGCGATAAAACTCCTTTTTTTTCTTTTCGTTAACATTTTCAATGAATCTCTTAACAAATTTAATTAACCTCTGATTCATTTTTTCAGGAAAGCTGCATTATTATCGCGGATAAAATCACTTTGCCGTTTTAGCGTGGATAATATATCGTCACTTAAAAAACATTTCAACAACATATTTAAAAATTATTCAAAGAAATCGTTATAATCATTTATACAATTTACGAGAAAAAATCTTTTCAAAGAAGTGAAATTCTCTTAAGATCTTTTACACCATCTTATCGGCTTGAAGGATTTTATCGGATAGATTATTTATTGCAAATGTACGAGATCCAACTCGTAATATTCGCTCAAATATTAATTTTATTTCTTGATAAAACTTAGACATCGACTGTAATGTAATATCGCTCATAAATTTAACGTAATAGTTATGTTACAAATATATGATAAATATGATAATTCCCACTCACGGATCGTCAATTCATTTATACACATTTACATCTAATCTGTTAAACAACTGTACATTTCTATGGCTTTCCGAGGTAACGACTTAACTCAACTTTTGAATAGAAAAATATATATTATTACATTTTCTACATAACAATTCAACTTCTCCTTTTCAATACTGAACAATTTTTATACCTAAACTTAGGCGATTATCATTGCAGTAAAATATTTTATATATAAAACTAAAATGGTATGAAATTACATGTTTTGTAACTTAAACTTGGATTTTAATACAGATTGAAATCATTATAAATTGAGTTAAAACATTTTTGTGTTTTGTTGTAACATCAGCAAATTAATTAATTAAATTTAGGATGAGCAACATAAATTTTATATCCGTTTTAAAGTAACCGCTCAAGTTTCCACAACAGTTAGGTACATATGCATCATATTTTAGTAGATACAAGAACACGTGTTCTTATTTGTTTTCGCAAAATAAAATTAAAATGCCAAGTATGTTAGTAATATGAGAGTGCTAGTACGTACTAAATGATCGTATAATTTATAGATGATTCGCCGATAAAAATTTTGAAGTCTAAAATTTCGGTATAAACTGTCTGATTATAATCTTTTATGCAAGATTATACGAAATATACAACAGCGTGCAATATTATTAAATCAATAAAATTAAAATTTCGAATAAATTAAAAAAATATATATTTCGAACACATTTCAAGATAATCGAGTGTGCACGGTAGCAATTGCGCATTTTTTACTCCTCACTTAACAAAAGAAGACTTTTTGAACAATGGAACGTTTACGCGAAGCATAAATTCAGAGGGCGGTCGTCGGTTATCGAATATTGAAAAATGACGTGTGGTGGCCGGAGAAAAAAAATATAGCCGACGGAAAGCTGTATAACAGGCGGCTACCGTCTACGATTTTAACGAAGGAGAGCCGAGGGCGTGCTCGGGTGCACCGGCCAGTAAGCAATGTATCGAAACCTGTAATTATGAACTTTGCTTATATGTGTACCCCGGCGTACGTGTAACGGCCACCGCGCCAACTTCGCTCACCGTCATTCTAGATCTATTTTACCTGCTTTCCAGGATAAATTTCATTTTATTACTTTATACGCGCAAACTTTAAAAATGCCAGATTCTATTAACCTACTATTTTGATTTTATTTTATTTTCAACTGGGTAACTGCCGTATCGTTAACTTTTATTTCATATATTATTTTTAGAAACTTTACTGCTGCTCTTTCAGTAGGTATAACATCTTGATACTTTTAGTATACACTTACTTAGACTTTTATTTGTAACAATTTTGAACATGTACAAACGCTACGTAATAGTTTTAAACAATTGACTCGAACAACTGGTTGTTTTTTCAAAATTGTTCATTTTACCTGTTGATTATAAGCATCATTTTTTGTTGAAGATTTCCTTATAACTTTCTTTGAATAACCATCAACAGTTATATTTGAAGTATAGGATTCCCAGAACATTGATCATTGACATTAAAGGATAAGCATGTGCAGCAGCATTAATTACGTTAAGGAAAAAGAAATTCGTATTAGATATTTTACATAGCTGCGTGCATGTTTCAGTATGCGGGTACTTATCAAATAGGCTGGGGCTGCACAACATCAGGTGCAGCTCATTAAACAGGGTTAAAAACATTAAAGGGCAATAATTTAGATTTCCGAGAGAAACAGAAAAACACACGTGCAATTGAAGTGGCGAAGGCAGACAGCGCCGGGATCGATAAGCCCGATCGACGGGTCCTCGAGTCATTCGAGTCGTTTGGATCGAAATCGCGGTGAGACGCGGGGCAAAACACCTGCGCGCGCGCCTCACTTAGCCCCGCGAGCACACGTGGCCGCGCGGCTTAGCTCTTGTTTCAATAAACAGCACGGAGCGCCTTCCTCGCGCATCCCGTACCAATTTACGCCGCTCGCTTAATGCATTGCACGTGTTTTCTACGCTTTTTCCACGCCAGGAAGCAGCTCGGCCGTACAGGACAAAGACGCGCGCGCTCCACCTCTTTGACGCGCGCAAGCGCCTCGCTGCGGAAGTCGAAACTTTTTCGACAAGTGATTAGTGTGGGAAAACACTGGCGCGCTATTAGCCGAGCCCGGACACTTGACCCGTTGATTAATTACTCTCCCGTCGAATTTGCTTTGTCCTTGTCTAAATTTTCACCTGCTCATCCTACCTTTCTATTAAGAAACGTTGAATGCGCTCGATCATTTTACGCTATTTATTTTACGCGTTTAATCAATACCGAGGATGATTAGTACCTACAAATTTAAAGCACTTAAATTGAAGGGAGCTGTGAAAGTAAATACTGTAAGAGTTCGAAGAAAACGCAGGAAGGTAACTGTAAAACTCGTAGTAGCATTGCATCGTGGGAGAGAGGAGAGGAGGAAGCCTTGAAGGTGGTCGATTTTTGAGAATCGTTGACAAGGCAGTCGCCAATTGGGCATTCCTCCTTCGGCCTCGCGATTCTGCGGTTAATGACAATACCCTTGCATCGGGGACGCGAGCGCACAAAACAAGCGTCCGACCGGAAACCGCCAGCATCTAATTTTGCGATATAAAAAGAGGGCCGGGATGCCGCGCGAAATCCAGCCGATCCCTCCCTCCTGATTTGCTCCATTTTTACCAAATTAGTACGTCGCGATGGTTTTTATTCGTTTATTAGCATTGTTTCTCGAAAAAATTCAGTTGCATGAAGAAAGATTTTTAGAATCGTGAAATATGTTACTGCTTAATTCTTAATGAGCCGCAGGTATTTACAATTTAAAATTTTGTTTATAAAAACGATTAAAGTCAAATTTTTTTGCTTTGTAAAACCCTAGACGACAGTTGACGAAGTTCTTCATTAAACTTAAATTAAAGTTAAAATGATGGCAATAAAATTACGAAATTTGCAAATGTCATTAGATGCACAGCGTTATTAATGAGAAAACCGGTATTTGTTTAATGACAATTCATCATGATAATGAGCCAATCGACCATTAAATATTACGATTCGCACTGAAGTAGATGCCTGCATGCAACAATCAAAGGATCGAATATAATAAGCGCCATTAATCCGGTCGCTCCTTCATAAGCGAATGAATTTTCTGCTCGAATACTTCATACCTATTCATCAGAGGGAATTTCGCATGTGTAATTTGCCAGGCGTAGTTCGTAATTGAAGATATTGCCAATCCGTAACACGAGCAACTAATTACACCTTACTTTCTCAGTGTCTTTCTGCATTTCCGCTCGGGGGACCCTTTTTTTCTCGTCGTCTCTTTTCTGGCCGCGTTCGCGGAGCGCATTAAAGTACCACATTGGCCATCGGAGGAAACGCGCCGCTTTTTAATTTTTTTCGATGCCGACCCACCCCGAGAAACGGAGAGAGAGGCGCAATCAAGAGTCGTGGAAAGGACTTGCCGGACGGAAATGAGCAAGTGTCACGAAATCGGATATTGCAACCTCGCTCCAACAGCTACCTGCTGCCATTACGTAATTCGGAGAATAAACGATTTTTAATTGAACTTATTATTTTTTACACCAACCATTAATCTGCGGATAATTCGCTCAACTTTTCTTCATTATAAGACTCGTGCCATTTTTTTACACTCAAGTGTACTGAAATTAGGCCAGTTTCAAGTAGAATAACGACGTGCAGGAAGAACGTATTTATTTAAGCAATAAAAATCAAAAAATAAAACACGTTAAATGTACAACAAATATCTTAAAATATCATGCACATCAAAAAATGTATAAGAAAAGAATGTATCCAAAAAACTATAAATAATTGTTTAAAATTTGTTCTAATTTATAAACCAATAATGGCTAAATTAAAATGGTTCGTATGTATACATCGTAGATTTTAAAAATGAAATCTGCACATAAATTAGATAAAAAATGTTTTACATACCTACATATGTATGATATTTAATTAAAATTGATTGAATATTGTAAGCATTGTAATTAAATGTCACTAAAATTGCAATGAACGAAGCAAGCACTGTTCTACAAATTGTGGAGAATTAAAATTGGTTCGACGAAGTCATTCAAGTACCTTCTACCTTATATATTGGCATCATATGCTTTCTCATAGAGGAAGTTTTGTGACGGTGAAAAAAAACTTTTTTCAAAAAACACCATAGACGTTTCTTTTGAGTCATTTGGAGTTGAAATACACCATTTTTTAAAAATGTCCGTATATGTGTGTGTGTGCGTGTGCGTCTGCCTGTGTTCAGAGCTGCAACTATTATTTTTCGGTAGATTTTTTTCAAACATGGCTCAAAATTTTTGTTTTATTTTTATAATGCGTGGGAAACAATAAAAATGTATGGCAAGCCCGGTTATTTAAAAAAATCATTTTCTAACGATGTTAGAGTCAAAATTTCATTATTAAAAATCATAATTAAAAAAAATTTTTGTAAAGAAATGGAGATTTCTGCGCCGACGATAACTGGTATAAAACAGAATGAATCTCTTTAAAATTTTGTGGAGATGTAGAGTTTATATATCTGAGCAGTT